>BGNK01003593.1:0-60152 GCA_003297005.1 Symbiodinium sp. clade A Y106
ACGAATTTCTACTAAAGCCTATGCAAATTAGTCTTACTAGACCTAGCGACAAGGATAGGCCGAGTGGGGCTGCGTGGGGCCGGTTTAGGGCCGCGTGGGGCCGAGGTAAGGTTGCGTGGAGCGGAGTGGGGTTGAGTAGGGTTGAGTATCATGGAACTGACGCCCAAGCAAGTCTAACTTCTGGGCGCCGCCCCAGCGGGGTCGGCGGATTATTATTACTACTACTACTATTACTACTATTACTACTACTACTACTACGACGACTACTACTACTACTACTACGACAACTACGACTACGACTACTACTGAAAGTTTTTTTTGATGGGGACGAAATCTCCGGATGCTCCTAGGCTTGCCTGTAAACTGGTAAAGACAGTTTTTTTGATTGGGAAAAAGTGTTTTTTGATTGGCTAAAAAAGTTTTTTGATTTTTGCGGAAAGTTTTTTTTATTGAAAAAGTTTTTTTTTTGATGGGTTTCCCGATCTAGGGGCCTTAATAATTAGAATAGGGTTCTTTAAAGGGGTCTATAAGGGTTCTACAAGGGATCTATAAGGGTAGTATGATATAGGGGCCTTAATGATGAGACTAGGGTTCGAGGGTATACTAGACTAGAACAATAATCATAATAAGGAACCGCCCAAACCCTACTTAAAGGCTCATGAGACTTAGTAAGTAAGGTTATAAGTAGGGTATAATTAGGATAACCCCACTTAGGGGACTTATAACCCCAATTATAACCTACTTACTAAGTCCCGTGATCCTTTAAGTAGTGAGTTCGGTCGAGGGCTCGGGCCCAACGTTTTTTGATCCGAGGTAGTATTAGGAACTCCACTTAAAGGGGGCCCTTCTGGACCCTACTTCTGGCTCTCTTAAATAGGGATCTTATTGAGAGGGTCTATATCCCCCAGGGTCACCCTAATCTAACTCCTATCCGAAGAGGGTTTAGGAGTTTGGGTTTCCTATTTGAGGGCTCAGGGTCGCTTCGCGACTCAGTGACATGAACTGTCGCCTTCTACGACCCTGAACCCTCCCAGCCCTGACTCCCCCCCCCCACACCCTAAACACCAGGCCCTCCCTATGGTTATTCACACCGAGATTCATCATCCCCGATTTGGGATGAGATCGCTGACGCCTAGGCCTGAACCCCAGATCCGAACCCTAAGCAATCAAAGCCCCCAAGCATCTCAAACGTCGGGTATTTGTGGACACCCAGGTGGAGTGAACACCTACCTAGATCTAATCTCTCACTTAGCTTGATGTGGCTCACACAAATGAGATGCTCTAATCCTATTAAATAGATGTTGTAGCCCCAAGGGTCCAAATACCTGATAATCATAAAATTTCCTAAATCCTAACCTACACAACTACTATCCTAAAACCGAGTACCTAACTATTAGGTCCTTTGGACCCTTAAACCCTTAGACTGCCCCATAAAGCCTATGATAGACCCTTTATAGAACTCTTATGGCACCCCCTCATTATTAGGTCCTTTGGACCCTTGGGGTAGGGCCCAGGATGGTTTTAGAAGACACCTAAACCCTAAACCCGCCTAAACCCTAAACCTTAAACCCTAAACCCTAAACCTTACACCCCAAACCCTAAACCCTAAACCCCTAAAGCCCTAAACCCTAAATCCTAAACCGTCGACACCTGCGGGCCTGGAGGCTCTTCTAAAGCATCCGGTCCTTAACCTTGCCTGTAGCCGAAAAGTTCTTTCCTGTTTTCGGGCTCCTTATTCTGGTTTCTATATACATAACTCCTTGAAAAGGTAGGTTTTTTGGGGCCGTAGGTGCTATTAGCTCAGAGACTCCCTTACTTGAGGAATAGAAGTTACATCATAGGGTTTCATGTGCCGTTATAAGGGTTCACAGGGTGTTACAGGATTTTTTGAGCGTGTATCTGGGTCTCATAGGATTATTAAGGGCTCTGTATGGGCCTTATGACAGCTGCTCAGAGCAGGTTGCTTCGCAGCGATTGCCAGAAGCAACACTTTCTTCCTGATTTCCATGATCGCACGGGGCCCTGGGGTCTCGGTTTGGGATTTAGGGTGTAGGGTTTGGGGTTTAGGGCTAGGGTTTAGGGTTTTGGGCTGTGGTTTAGGGGTTTAGGGCTTAGGCTTTGGGGTGTATAAAAGTTTAGGGTTTCGAGTTTGGGGTTAGGGTTTAAGGCTTGGCATCCTAGCAGGCTTTTGATTGGGTTTCGCCGTGATCCCAGAGTTGGCCACCTTGACCGCCACTTCCTAAACCCCAAACCCTACTGGATCGCGACGCCCTTGACCCCAAGCTCAAACCCGCTGCATCAAACCCTACTCTAACTTCAGGACTGAACTGTCGCGCACCCCTGAGCCTGATATTCAGATTTCAGATCCTAGACGAAAAAAGCCCCAAACCCGAAACCTAATCCCTTTTTCCCTTAACCCTATTGTAAACCTACAACCCTTGGGCCCGCAAACCCTCAACCCTGAGGTAGCCCCTTCGGCTCCCCTACTTAAAGGCTCATGGGACTTAGTAAGTAGGTTATAATTATGGTTATAAGTCCCCTAAGTGGGGTTATCCTAATTATAACCTACTTATAACCTTACTTACTAAGTCCCATGAGCCTTTAAGTATATTGTGAGAGTTCGAAGACCCACCCAGGATTCAACCACAAGGCTTTACAGTAGAAGCCCAAAAATTGGAAACCCAATAGCCTCGATCCTTAAGAGTAATGTATAGGGAATCCCAGCACTATTTGGCCTTAATCCGGTTTCCAACTTTATGAGGTTTACTGTAGGCTTCAGTCTTGGGGTATAGGCTTTTGGGTTTATAGGGTTGGGGGCCAGTGTAGGGTTTTGGCTTCAGGGTTTGGGTTTAGGGTTTTAAGTTTAGGGTTCCCCTGTAGCCTTTAGGAGAAGGCCACGGGATTTGGGATGCATGTGTCTACCTTGACTGGGATTATAATTAATGGGCTTATGACTGATTATATGGATATAGTTACCTGAGTTATAGCCCCAGGGGGCGGCAGTAGTTAGTGCTATTCTGTTAGGCTGGCTGCCCTGAACCCCCACAGCCCCCACACGTTACACCCGAAACCCTACCGGCTCCGGAAAGTCTAAACCCTGGTGTCTCATAGACCTGGTTACGGGTTGGGGGGGGGGGGGTTGGCAGGTTTCCAATGTGGTCTTAGAGCAGTCCACGGACTTGCTAGCAGGGTTACAAAATGGTCTCTTGATCGTGATAAGGCCTTGCACCGTCTTATGTGTGATATTCACAGCACTCTCAGGGTTTGTCGGTGACAGCATTGGCAAGTGCAACTTAATCATGCCGTTGAACATGACAACCGCGGCACATCAGGAGGTTTCCTTGTTTCGCTTGGGCCCAGCAAGTATATCCTCCCATTCTCTGCCTTCATCAAAAAGCAGACGAGAACCGCTCTCAGCAGCACTAAAGCTGAAGTGGTATGTGCCAATGTTTCGCTTCGATCGTTTGGTCTTCCTTCCTGTGCACTTTGGAGCGTGCTCCTGAACGCGGGGGAGATGGAACGAAGCAAACGCCGCAGGGGCATGAGGCAGAATCACCCGCAGTAGTTTGGGAAAATCCTTCTAATATACGTACTATGTTATGTATCCCTAAACGCTGAATCACCATGCACGTCGTAGCCCATGCATAAAGTGGGGCCTGAGCTATGCTTTTTGCGGCTTCCTATAATGTACGTCTAGTTACTACAAGTAAACTTCGCCACAGCCGTATTCTGTTTTTTTGGCGGCTGTATAAAGACTCGACCGTGAATTTTATTTCACATTACAAAGCCTTTAAAAGAGCCCTGTAGACATCGTTGGAAACCCGCTACAAAAAGTTAAGGCCCTTGCATTAACCTAAACCTATATTGCTTTTATATAAAGCCTTTCAAGATACCCGTTACCAAGCACATAACGGTAAACCCTCAACCCTCAACTCTAAACCCTTACCCCTATCCCCATTAACCCTTAACCCTGAACCCCATAAACCCTTATCAACCCGATAAGCCCTCACAAAACAATGAGCCCAAGATCGTACTGACGAACTCTGTCTGGATCGGTATGCACCTGAGCAGCCGGGCACGGGAGGGGTCAGGGCTTCTGGGGTGCAGGTTCAGGTTTTAGGGTTTAGCGGTTTAGGGGCGGTAGAGGGTTCAGGGTGTACGTATTCGGGGTTTAGGGCTGGGAATTGGGGTGTAGGGGTTGAGGGGTTGAATTGGGGTTTATATTGGGTTGGGAATTGGGGTTTAGGGGTTTGGGGTTGAGGGTTTGGCCAGTACGAGTGCATTGAAAAGATATTCAGTATGCAATATATACCCAGTATGCATAATACGGTTGATGATATAATCCTGCATTACCCATAATCAGCTCAGGCCTTGGGCTGCGGCTGGCGGGTCTGGCGTTTTAAGTTTTGAGTTTAGAATCCTAAGCCCTAAACCCTGAACCATGAGGGTTTAGAGTTCAGAGTCTTGGGTCATTGAGTTATTTGGAAGGATTCAAGGCTGGAGTAGGGTTTAGGATTTGGAGTGTGAGGGTGCGGGGTTTCGGGATTAGGGTGTACCCGGACCTTACGGACGTATGTAAGGATAAGGTGCCTTAAACCCTCACAAGAGGTGGGGGGTGTATCCTTGTCCTTCGGGGGGACCCGACCTTACACTTAAACCCTCACAAGAGGCCTTGAGACGGGGTATCCTTGTCCTTTTGGGCGACGCCTTAAACCCTCACAAGAAGCATGGTGTATCCTTCCCGATCTAGGCCCCAATCTCACGATATCAGGGTCTTCAGATCGCATGTGATGTCAAACCCAGATCTAATACATGACATGAACAAACTCCCTGATACCGAGAACCGACACAACCTTTACTTTTGCGTGGCCGATTAAATACTGAGTAAAAGTAGCAGTAGTTCCTTATGGTCCTGCAGTGTTTTGTGTCGTCCTGGCCAGGGGCGAACCCAGTACGCAGAGAGCCCTATACTACTGAAGGAGTATTCCCGAAATCATCATTGTTTGCTGGCTGTTCCGGGCTTGGCGGCTAATTGGGTTCCGAAACCCTTAACCAATTAACAAGTCAACTGTAAACCCAAAGACCCAACACCCAAAACCACAGGCCCTAATCCTAAACCCCCAAATGGCCTCTGAGGTGTGGAAGCAGATGCCCCGCACAGAACCAATATGGCCGCGCTGAATGCGGAGCAGACAGCCTTCGACCCAGTCCTTGTGAATTGAAAAACCCACAACCGGATCCATCTTTTGCCCGATACTCAGAATACAACAAGCTTGGTCAGGCTACATTCCTGAAATTGCAAGGAGGACCCCCAATGGATATGAGGGTTTTGAATTGAAGACGGGATCCCGAATTGCAACAGCAATTGGAGTCTCTGGCAGCTTAGGCTATCGAGCACCTGTTTTGTCTGGTCTTCACGCTGGAAATTGCCGGGGCCCAAGGACAATTGCAGGAGGGGGTTCTGCTTCTGGGTTCCTATAGCAGCCTAAATAATTACCAATATTATTCCCTAGGGCTCCTTATTGTAACTATACTATAAAGGAGTCCAAGGCCTTATTCTAATCATTATCCTACAGTACTGGATGATCGGCTGCTTGGATTCTAGAAATCTGGTGCTGTATATCAGGTTGGTGGTCATTTGGGAGGACAAACTTTTGAGATACCGGTGCTGTGTTTGGTATGTAGGTATGGTTATGGGGATCTTTTCCAAGTCGTGATAGCAGTTCGTATCATAGAAACCCTACACACTTGGGACCCGTTGGGACAGTTTCTGCTTGCCTCCGAGGTCATCCGCTTCTGTGCGCTGGGCGCTTAGGGAAGCTTTCAGTTCTGCTTAAAAGATCATTGGACTTAGTACCCAGAGACTCCAATATCCCTTAATTAAGGAACATCCCTTAAATCATATTAGGGATCCTACTATAATTTAAGGTATATTCCTCAACTACGGTATATTGGAGTCTCTGGGTAACCAGGGTTTAGGCTTCCTTTCAAGAGTACTGTAGGTTTCCTTAGAGGGTTCCTTTCAGCTTTTTATAAGGGTTCCATAAGGGGTGGTTTTAAGGATCATGGGACTTAGGGTTACGATAGGGAAGCTATACTTATAACTCCAATGACGGTACTTCTAGCCTTGCTTACTAAGTCCTATGATCCTCCAAGTATTTTCCCTGAGGTTGCCGGGCACAACGCCTAATTAGGGTTTGGGGTTTGCGGTTTAGGGTTTGTGCTTTCAGGTTTGTGCTTTCAGATTTTTGGTGTATGGTTGATGGTTTAGGGCACAGCCACCGGCACCCCCAAAATCTTACTAACTCACAAATTCGCGGCTTGGGTTCAGGATAGGAATAGAAAGCCGTCCAGTATCCGAAAGGGTTACGACCCTGAAGCGAAGACCCGCAATCCCAGAACCCAGGAGTGCTCCTAGGGATCTATCTGGCCATCGGGACTTCGTGCATTGGGCTTGTGTGTGTGTGTGTGTGTGGCTTTAGGGTTTAGGGTTTATGTTTTATAGGGCTTATACGGTTTGTTGGGTTTAGGTCGAGGTTTGTGCTTGTGTATGCATGTATGCATGTGTGTATGCTTGAGGTAACATTATGTATTGCATTTCAGTGTATAGAAGATAAATGGATGCAATGGTCCTGGAATGTACTGTTTTTTATGGACTGTAATGCAATGTTATGATATGTACGGGAATATGGTGTAATGTCACGTCATGTAATATAATGTACATGCACATACATGAGTGCAGTTCTCTAAATTAGAGTCCCCAATATAGTACGGCATCCTTATAAAAAGGACCCTAAAACGGACCCAAATTTAGAGAACTGTCCATGTGTACATCTGCATCTGAATCTGCAAGTTTCCGAAAATTGGGGGTACCTTATTTGGGGGTCCTTATAATAACGATCCTACTATTTAGGGTACTACATTTGGGTCCCCTATTTTCGGAAACTCCCAATTCTTCAATCTTAGAGCCTCCCAAGAATTCAGACCCAAAGATTTGACCTAAACCCTAAACCCTAATTTCCGGAAACTCCCAAATCTGCATCTGTATTAACCAGCACTGGAGCGCCTTGGAGTCTGGGGCTGTTTATTTGTTTTGTGGGACCTCTGTGAGTTGCGTCTGGGGGTTTAGGCGTTTGGGGTTTAGGGTTTAGGGGTTTAGGGTTTAGGGTTTACTTAAAGGATCATGGGACTTAGTAAGTAGGTTATAATTGGGGTAATAAGTCCCCTAAGTTGGGTTATCCTAATCATAACCTACTTATAACCTTACTTACTAAGTCCCATGAGCCTGTAAGTAGGGGTTAGGGTTTAGGGTTTAAGAGTTAGGGTTTGGGGTTTAGGGGTTTAGGGTTAAGGCTTGAGCTGAGCGACTGTATGTTCCCACCACCCACTCAAGAAGGCCAAGCTGAAGATTGCGTGCTGTTTGTTGCTTGAGGGCACGCATTTATCTGGGGGAGAATCCAGGGTGTAGTAGATAGGGTATAGGCTTTAGGGTGTAGGGTTTATAAAGGGTATAGGGGTTTACGATTGCTCAGGGTGCCTCAGTGCTGACTGGACACAAAGTCCCGAAACTCGTTTCCGATTCGAGGAAACTCTAAAGGCAGGCGTCAGCGAGACCCTGCCGAGGAGCTGGCCTTGAGGCACGGGAGCTTCGGGTTCTCAGGCCCTTCGAGCTTGGCGGCTACCTGTCGGTAGCCGACCTGGTCAACGTCATGAGCTGCACTCAGGAGCAGTTTGCAGCAGCCGTGGACCTTGACCGGCGCGGCCCGAAGCGGAGGCTGGACACGTCCCGGCAGGGATACCTGCGTGCCCCAATAACGCCCTTGGTGTGTGTCAGATGCTGGCAGACATTAAAAAGGAGCTCAAAAAAACAATATCCCTAAACCATCTAATCCCAAAGCCCCAGAGCCGAAATCTCAAACCCTAAACCTGCAAAGGTTCCGCCGGAAGCGGGATTGCTTGAAGGACTTCTGGCGGGATTCCCAGCGCGAGCAGTGCTACTAAGGTTGAGCGTTTGGGGGTGTAGGGTTTAGGCTTCGGGGCGCCTGCGCAATAGGCTGGATTTAGGGGTTTATGGGGTTTAGAAGTTGTCCATGAATGAATCCTCTCTTCTTGTACTACATGGACTACCTCGCCCAGCCTTGGGACATGTTCGACATGTTCTTGTCCCATGATGACTTTGTAAAAAGCTGATTATAGAGCTTGCATCTGAGTTCTTGCAAGCTTATGAGGCTTTGGGGCTTTAGATTCTCAGGACACTGATTGCGATAGACCTTGCAGCCTTGCGGGCTACCAGATTCATGCAGCGCCGAGGCACTTTCAGATGTGCAGTTGACACTGGCAAGCTTCACTTCCACATCGTCATGAGGCACCACATGTTCATGCACCTGGGCCGAGGTGCAGAGCAATTTGAATCCCGGGACACTGAAGCTTCGAAAGCGAGGATTTCGTGGGCAGGACTGCTGCACTCACTAGTGTGAGCATGGGTGTCAAATCCACGAAGCTTTGCAAAAAAGGTTGCCTTCAAGCACAGGAGCGGCTTGTCTCATGTCCAGAGGCAGGAAGCCTTTTGAGCGTGCCTGGTAGGGATAGGGCACAACATATGGGCTTTGAATAATTACGATAGTATACCTCAAGGCCTTCAGGTTCCTGAGTATAACTATACCCAAACCGTATAAGCTTAATTCTTCAGGAAGGCCGGTATATCGTGGGGACCGGGCGTTAGGGCATAGGGCTGAGAAACGTGTGTGTTTTGGCCTTCTGGGCTTTGGGTTTAGGAGTTTGGTTAGGCCCCAGAGTAGGCCCTTATTCCCCTTTTTAGGGTTAGATTCTCTTACAACCCCCTTTAACCCAAAAAGGGGAACCCCTTTTTATTCCTAGGTTACTCCTAGTTGGGTTGGGGTGAGTGTAGGATTTGGAGAGTTCGGGGCCACTTTGGGGACTTAGGAGCTTGAGTTTTTTGTTGTTTAGGGTTAGGGCCCTAAGGGTTTAGGCTTTAGGCTTTAGGGTTTTAGGGTTTAGGGTTTAGGGGCCCTAGACCTCCCTAAACCCTAAATTAGGTCTTGCCGTGTACGGTTTCAGGGGATAGGCCTGAGATGGACCGAGGTTTCTGGGCGTAGGGTTTGGGAGTTAGGGCAGTAGTAGTCATTATATAGCGGCATCTTCATGAGTATATGGTATCTTGATCATCATCAGATCGTGGCCGTCGTCTTCAACTTCAACATTTGTCATTGTCTTCACCATCACCAACATCATCATCCCCGTCAACACCGCCATCATCGAGCTTGTAATCATCACCTCTTATAAACCATCCTTTTGTGTATTGTCCTCGACCTCGTCTTCCTCGACCTCATCATCGGGCTGTTCTGGCTTTATAGAGTCTGGTGTGGTAAATATGTTCGTCGTGACACGAGTTCCAACATTCCCACAGCAACAGTCGCATCAGGATTAAGCTAGAACCAGCGTCAGCGTCAGGGGCTAATTTGTGAAGCCCGATATCCTGCGCCCTAAACCTCAAGCTCGCGCTCTTAACTGATACAAGCACCCTCCTTTACCCGAATTTGGGGCGCCTGAAAGCCTGAGCCTTAAGGCCTTGCATCTGTAGACCCAAACCTCCCTGTGCACCAGCCCTTGAACCCTGCACGGCTTACGCCCTCCAAACCGACAAACTGAGCCCCAAGGCCTTCCATTTAAGCAGCCCTAAGCCCTGAACATCAACCCTGAATCCCTCGAAGCCCTTGAAGCCTGAAGCCCAAAGCCCGTAAGCCCTAAACTGCCTAAACTCCCTAAAGTGTTTAAACTCTATGATTATCCTTTGAACCGCAATGCCGTGAATCCCTTAAACCCCGCAACACCGCCAACCCCCAAGCCCCTTAACTGGGCTTTGGAGTACCATACCTCAATACTTTTTTTCTTAAAGGAACCCTTATGAAATAACAGTTTATACTTTTTTCTCCCTGGTTACTTAAAAGCCCCTTAATCTCCCCCCAAAAGGTAAAACCCTTGTACGCTGATCCCAGGCTTGATCCCCACATTCCGCAAACCTGCAAGCCCAACACCCCAGAGAGCCCAATACCCCTTAAGGAACATAGCTTAAATCATCATATGAAGCCTGATATAATTTAGGCCACATTCCTTAATCAAGAGGTATTGGGCTCTCTCGGAACCCCTTAAGCCTCGTACCCTGGGTTTAGGGTTTGGGGATTGCTCCCGAACAGCCCTAAACCCCTTAAGGTACTTGTATTGGTAAGACCCGTATACTGAAGCCTTAAGCCTTACAACAATCGTTGAAAGGAACCCTTACAGGAACCCTACTCAAATACGTAAGGCTCTACATACAACGCTGCAAATAGGAACTTTTGTGAACAAGACCAGGTTCGGCTTCGATGGGGCCTTGGTCGTTTTGATGATCGGCCAGAAGCCCTAGCGGTTTAGGGTATACCCATAGGCCCCATAGTAGTTCCTTTTTGGAATTACCCTATAGGATTCCAAATATGAACCCCAAAAAGGAACTACTATGGGGCCTATGGGTAAAGGGTCAAAGTGGGTCTTTCAGTGGGTTTTGGGGCAGCCCATGGCAATTTGTGTAAGGGTTCCCAGGGGGGTTTGGGGTTTGCTTTACTTTATGGGGGTCGCGTAGGGTTTAAGGCTTGTTTGAAAGACGCTGTGGCGTGTCTGGTTGTTGTTTTCTTAAGGGTCCTACAGCAGTTTAAGGGCTTAGGGCTTAGATGAGGATTTATGTTTCAGAGTTTAAAGTGTTCGGGCGTGTTTGTTTTCGCCAGGTCTCCTGGTTTTGAGGTTCACTCATTCCTTTTTTGCTTGGAGGGTCTCGGCATTGTTACATTGTTTGTTTGCTGTTGCTTTCTTCAGCATGCGAGCGTTGCCGTGGGTCGTCGTGTTCTGCCTTTTTCGGGTCTGTCTACTCAAAATCCGAGGGCGTTAAGGTTCAGATCTGTTAGAATCTAACGGGCTGCATCGGGCTAGACATTTGGGACATAGTAACGCGGGCTATCTATTGTAAATAAACGAGCTATACTTATCACCCCAGCCAAGGAACGCGTAACCTTACTCTACCATCCAAGTCCCATCATGATCCTTTACGTACGTGTGCCACATCATGTCAAGCCCTCTGCCCTCTTCTTGGTGAATTCTTCTGTGCTCCACCTTTGTCCCCAAGCGGCTCCAGTTAGTCGTGCATAAGCAGTGCTGCCAGCAGTGCAGCTTGCAAGTGGAACGCTCAGAAGCCTTGCAAACTTACACTCTATGCCCTAAAGTCCCAAACCCTATAAATGCCCATAGAGCCTCAGGATAAACCCTAAACCTTGAATCTCCAAACCCTTCACTGTAAGCCCCAAACCCTCAAGAATACAACCTCGAGATGAAACCTCAAGACCTCAAGATATACTCAACCTAAACCCTACCTTAATCTACCAAACCCTACTTTCTGGTAGGTTCTTATTATAAACCCTAATATGGACAATATAGTGAGCCTACAAAGAGGAAGGTTTTGGTAGGTTAAGGTGTGAACCCCTCAACCCTAAACTCCCTAAACCCAAACCCTATAAACCCTAAAGCACCCAAGAAAGAGCCCTTAAAGGAACAAAGCCAACAAGAATAGCATTTTCAGATGCTAAAAGCCCCCCGCAAACCTAAGCTCTAAAACCCTAAACCATGAATTCTCAAAACCTGAACCCTAAAACCCCCTTTGTAAGAACAAAACCCTTAAGATAAACCCCACACGGTCGAGGCGAGGTCTGGATGCTGCCATTGGTCATGTTCATAGCCCCGGGCTGAGCACCGGTGCTTTAGGGCTGTTGGGGTTCTACTTGAAGGATCATGGGACTTAGTAACTGGGGATATAAATAAGGTAACTATACTTTTAATTACTTATTCAGGTATGTACCTATAACCTTACTTACTAAGTCCCATGATCGTCCAAGTTAGGCCCCCCCCAAAAAGCAGATCAGCAAAAATTACGATAGGGATATCCCATATACCCCCCCCCCTTAAAAGCTACTTATAACCGTACTTACTAAGTCCCATGACTCTCCAAGTAGGGCCGTGGGGCTCCAGGGTTCGGGGGCTCCAGGGTTCTACTTAAAGGATCATGGGGCTTAGTAAGTAGGGTTCCTTAAAGGGCTCCTTTAAGGGATTCTTTAGGGTTTAGTGTACATTTAGGGATCTAGTAAGGGTTCTATAAGGGGGGAGTTTAGGGTACTTAAAGGATCAAATGACTTAGTAAGTTGGGGTTCTCCTAATTGTAACCTACTTATAACCTTGCTTACTAAGTCCCATGAGCCTTTAAGTAGAGTTGCTGGGGGATTTTGGGGTTCTAGTGTTCCAGGGCTTAGATTCTGAGGTTTAGTTTAGGGTTTAGGCTTTGGGTTTTACCTGAACCTACCAAACCCTACTTTTTTGTAGTTTCTTGTTATAAACCCTAGTATGGAGTTTATAGGGACCCTACAAAAAAGTAGGTTCTGGTAGGATAAGGTAGCGTAAATAAGACTTATGGTTTTGGGTTTAGGGGGGCCTCAAGGATTCATTGTCTGGGTTTTTGGGTTTGGCGTCTAGGTTTTTAGCATAAGGAGTTGAGTTTAGTTTAGGGCTTAGGGTTTAGGGTCAAAGTTTAGGCTTCATGGTGTGGCTTTATGGTTTGGGGGTGTTTCGGTTTATGTTTCATACTGGCTCTGGCTACACGGTTTAGAAAATAGGTTGCACCAGATGCCCTCACGCGGATTATTCCACCTATTGTGTATGGGACTTCATAGCGCTTATTTCTGCTGTCATACCTTCGTCCTGCCTGAACCACAAAACACTGGAAACTTCAAAAGAGCCCGTGCTATGCGTTGCGTGGCTCTTCTTGCATAGCTAGATCGCAGAAGGGTTGCAGTTAAGACTGACAGATGCAGCTATATCAACGGCTGAAGTTCCAGCTGTACAGGGTTCACAAGCTGAAGAGGGTGCCCTAAACCCTAAAACCTAAACCCTAAACCCTAAAACCCTGAACCCTAGCATGCGCTTCAAGCGATTAAGGCTGCGGTTTCAGCCTTCAGAGTTTCCGGTTTAAGGTTTTTTCGGCTGTGGTTTTAGAGTTTGGGGCTGTGGGGTTGTAGGGGCTCTGGGGTTTAGGGGCCTCTGGGTTTCAGGTTTAAGGGTTTAGGTTTTTAGGGTTTAGGGTTCAGGGTTTAGGGTTTAGGGTTTTAGGGTTTAGGGTTTAGCGTTTAGGGCTTAGGGTTATAGTCATTCAGGCTTACGGTTTATTTGAATTGCCTTCGTCCAAGATGAGGGGACTTATAACCCAATTATAACTTGCTTACTAAGTCCCATGATCCTTTAAGTTCTCGCCCAAAAATCTTCTCGTTGTTGGGACACATTGAGCTTGAGATTCCGTTTCCAAATGTTTATGTTCTATCGGGCTTTGGGTCAGGGTTTTAGGCTAGAAGATTGGGCCCCTAGCCCTTTTAAGGGACCCTAAAGGGTACATATCGGGTGTATAGTAGGTATATGGTATATAAGGATCCGAGGGTTGAGGGCCCATCCTAGGGGCCCATGGTTTCGATGGTTTTGGCTTTGCAGGGGTCAGATCTGAAGGATTCTTGGACCAAGTCAGGTCGAAGGGGCTTTGAGGGCTCAATGTTTTGGGTTTTGGGCCAGGCGGGTTACGGGTTTGAGTTGGGCCGTGTGAAAAACCAGGTTCTTGTGTGGTATCATTATCCTTCCCCTTGCTCCTTGTGGCTGTAGTTGCCCCAGTTTCGATTCAGGGTCAGGCTTCCGAGTCAGCATCACACGGGCAAACCAGGTGCCGCCGTCAAAAAAGCAAGGTCGCACCTGGTCGCAGCCACCATCCTGCAGCCCCAAGACAAATTTCAAAAAGGCTTCGGATACCAAAACCCTGTCACACTTTGGGGGGGTTAGTCACCCCTCAGCGCAAGACAGGGTGCAAGGCACCCCCTCGCACGCTTAGGGGGTTTAGCCCCTCCTCAGCACAAGACAGGGTGTGTGTTTAGAGTGTTTACAGTTTTTCAAACAATCTGTCGCACCTGGGGAGGTTAGTCCCTCCTCAGCACAAGACAGGGATTTCGTTCTGCCCCCCTTTTTTTGTTTGTCATGCTTATTAGCATTCCATAGTTCTTGGTTCTGCGGCGTTGCAGCACTTAGATCTGCGTGCACAAGGTCACTCGCTTCTTGTATAGAGCATGGTATCATTTCATTTCAATGGCTTCCAAGCAGGGCAACCCCTCCAAACAGAAAGAGAGGGGCCTTATTCAATCGGCTCCACAGAAGAACCCAGAACAGTGTCAAAATGTCCTGTAGTTATATAGATGTTCAAAAGGATGGCCATGAAGCGATCCCTGCGCCAATCGGAGTTTACTGTATATATATATATATACATACATAATTTATATTCTATATGTATTTATACATGTTGTTTAATATGCATGTATATATGTATATATGTATATGCATATATATATATATGTCCCTAAACCCTGAAGCCTTTACATGTTGACTGTAGCTTTAGCAGCCTCCTCCACTGCAGGCAGGCGTGGACAGCAGCGATGTGCACGCGGCCCGCGGCTGAGTTCAACCCTAAACCCCTAAACCCTAAACCCTGAACCCTAAACCCCGAACCCTAAACCCTAAACTTGGGGCTTTGGGGTTTGGGGTTGAGGGGATTAGCGTTTAGACTTCAGGGTCTGAGAGGAGCAAGGACTTGGGGTTTGGGGGTTTCAGGTCTGGTGCCCTCTCTAAGTATCTTATTGGCTGTAAACTCAACTTTTCAACTCTTGGGGTTCTTATAAGGTAGTCGATTCTGAAAGTTTCAACTTTTATTTCCTTGGGTTTTGGGCCAGTGAGGTATCTTCAACCATGCTAGCCTGTAAAGCTCTGTCTTAATTCGGTGCGCACCTGCCATTTCCAAACTCTGAATCCTCAAAAGTACACGTGCTCGAAACCTTAAGTTCTACCCAGAGGCTCCATACTTAAAGGATCATGGGACTTGGTAAGTAGGTTATAATTGGGGTTATAAGTCCCCTAAGTGGGGTTATCCTAACTATAACCTACTTATAACCTTACTTACTAAGTCCCATGAGCCTTTAAGTAGTAGTTCCTTTTTGGGATTACCTTTTAGGATTCTAAATATGAACCCCAAGAAGGGAACTGCTATGGAGCCTCTGGGTGAACCCTTAAATGTCCATAGCCGACCCAACAGCGCCTGAACCGGGAGTGTCTGTCCAAATCCCCTAAGAATCCCAGAGTTTGGGTTAAGGGTTTAGGGGTTAAGGGTTTAAGGGTTTAGGGATTTCGGGTCTAGGGTTAAGAGTGCAAAATTTAGGGCTTGTGGCGGCTGTGTAAGGTCAAAGAGCACACCCTACTGCCCTCTATATCAGGTCAAAGAGCTGACGATCTTGCGAACTGTGCGGCTCCTGCGACTCACCAGGTCGGTTTGGGGATTTCGACCGTTGGTACATCGAGATATGGCTTCTTCGAGCAATGCTGTCGAAAATCTTACTAGAAGTCCATCTATTCTGTGGTGAGTTAGGGAGGGGTGTGCCATTATTAAATTATGCAATCAGGGGTCTACATTATTGTTGATCGAACTCGTGTGTTGGCATTCGTACACTCAGGCTTTGCTTGAGCCTACTTACATTATTGTTGTGAATTTGTTCGGCTTCTGTTTCGTTTCAATCCGGATCTCCACCTCTTGATGGCTGGTCATCAGAGGGGAGCAGAGTTCCAGTTTCGGGAAATGGGTCCCTCGTGTATGATGTGGGGTTGATTGGGCTCAGAAAGTGTGGTTTGAGGATTTCAGGGCTTGGGGGTTTGTAATGTAGGGACCTAAAAAATTACCTGTACTATTTTGGGGGGTTCCTTATTATAACTATAGTCAGTATGATATACCCCAAACCCCTATTCCAATTATTAAGGCCCCTGTAGTACATGGATCTTACATGGAAGGCTCCCTCGAAGCCAGCATGCACCCTTATAACTTATAAAGCACGTAAAACCTTAAGGAAAGGCTTAAAACAGCCCTTGTGACATCCTGCTTCGAGGGTCGAGACGTAGCGAGTAGGTAGGTAGCACGATATGTAGAGCTATACTGAATTTCTCCATCCCCCAAGTACCTGAAATCCACTCGCAGGCTGGGTCGCATCGCGCGGCTCCTCCGGGCGGTGCCGGAGGTGGTGACGCTGCTCAAGGCCCAACAGGGGCCATGGAGTCAGTCGAGTCCCACCGTTTAGCACCCAGGTGGTTGCGAGTTTTGCATTCGATCCGGAGTACGTGAGCGTCAATGAATGGGTGTCATACGTGGTGAGTGCATGTGCCTTGCCCTCAGCAAGTGCAGTCCTCTGTTGGCTGCAGATTGAAAACTCACAAGAGGTTGCAGGAAACCAAAAGAGAAACAACTCGTATGCACCCGTGGTTTAGGGACCCAAAAAGCGCATTTTATATGGATATCCATACCTTCTTGGGCTTCATTATAGGGGGATTTATATGGGATATCCCTATCCTTATTTTTGCTTATGTGCTTTTGGGGGGCCCTAGTGGTGTGTGAGGCTTTCAGGTTCCAGGGTTTTGTAGAAGACAGCGAAGGCACAAACGATTCGGAATACTCAGACATCCCCCTCCAAGGACCGAGTTTTCAGCAGATAGGAAGAAGAAGCCAAGTCCAAAGCATCTGCAAAGGAAAATACGCAATCTCAATCAGAAGCCCCACACTGTATAACACTAAATCTTAGGGGCTGAGTGGTAACCTTTAAGCCTTTGGGCTTTAAATAACCCTACCATAAATCAAAAGGTTAACCTTTTTGGGGCTAGGGTATTCAGCCTCTAAGGAATGGAAGCCCCTTTAACCCCAAACTTCACGAACCTCCGAACTCTGACAGATTGAAGTTATATGAAGTAGGGTTTATATTACCGTTTTGGTGAGTGTAGATAGCCTCCTTCTAAATATTGGTGAGTGTATATATTGGGTTTTATTATGGGGATACTAGTAATATAAACCATACCCTATATGGGTGGTTGTCAAAATTCGGATCCCTTTTTGGGTACCCTCAATAATCGGTGCCGTATTGTAATTATGAGCCAAAAAGGGGCCCTAATTTTGACAACCACCCATCTACACCGCAACCGTATAGGACCCCTGTAAATCACATCATAAACCCTTTTGTGCGAACCTACAGAGCTTCTGTACCACAAACAGAAACTACATTTACAGCTCCGCTGAGCCAGGGAATCGCTGCAGCGATTCGGTCGGTGTTCTTCACTCTCTTGCTGCTGCCTGGAGCTCAGCGAGAGGATATAGTGAACACCAGAAACTTGGAACAGGTATTTAGGATGCTTATTGCTGGGTTACCCGCTATTTTACCTTGAGGGCATGAGGAACATGATGTTGCAACTTTCTGGCTTTTGCAAGTAATTAGTTTCAGATGCCTCAAATTACATGGCCGGCCTGGGGTATCTTTGGGCTCGAAGGGCTTAGAATGTCAATGGCTTCAAGGGTTTCAGGGTCTAGGATTTTGGGTTGATAGTGATTTCGTTTTCGGCATTGGGGATTCAAGCTGGGACTGTGACACCGGAGTAGAAACATGCTGCTTCCCTAAACCTCCATCTTGAACCCCGAGAATCGTGTAACTGTACAATGTAACGGGCTTTTAGTCCTGAGTCCCTGAAGCTAAACCTACACGGCTGTTGCTTACTTTTCTGGTGGTTTGTCTTTTTTTGGTCTATGGTCTATGTTTTTTTAGTTTGACAGGTCCATCAAACAGGTTGCTGCTTGGAACAAACCCTAAGCCCCAAACTCTGAATCCTCAACGTTAAAGAACCCGGACCTACAGATCAGCATAACGCCTCGTTTTGAATAACCTAGACTTGTTGCGCCCGTACTCCAGTCCTGAGTAGGTAGGTGAGAACCCCTTGAATCATATACCTAATTCGTTCTGTTTGTTGTTCATTGAGGGATATCAAATCAAACGCACTAAGGTTGGTTCTCCTCTTTGTTTTCGGCGTTGTCTTCAAGACGCAAGCGAAGGAGGACGCTCGAAGTAACAGAGAGACCGACAACGCGTAGAAAAGGGTTGGGGGGGGCATACTACAGAAGGAGGACGGTACTCGGGTTCACAATGGGTCATATGTCGGCTAGCGCTAGTATTTCAGAGAATACATGATTGTTGGGTGTTACGTACTTGAACCTGGTAAGGTTCCGTTTGCGGGCCAATTTCACCCCAAACCCACTCAATCCCAAATCCCAAAACCCTCAGCCAGAACTCCTGCAGGGTACGTTGTCTGTAGATAGGTCCTAGGAGCGCACCGGTCTTTGGTCTCCAATTTGGGTTTCGGTGGTTTGGGGAAAAATTGGAACTTTGGGGTACTGTACCCAGGGGTCCATGTGCCCATACATTTTGCTTTGTTTTGTGTGTGCGCGCTTCGGCATTAAACTTGTCACCTCTTTAGCGCTTAATGTATATATATATATATATACACCCTTATGTATGTATGCATGTATGTGTATATATATATATATGTATGTAGAACTACACAAATACTTACATGCATACTTACATACATACATACACATACATGTATAGGTGTATGGCCCCCTAAGCTACGGAAAGGTAGTGAAACCGTAAACCACCAACTTCGCAACCTGTAATCCTGTAAACAACTCTAATCTGCCGCGCCACCCTCGAACCAAATTCTCAGACCACAGCCCAAACCTATCAAGCCATACCTAGGACCTCATCAGTCATGTTCCTGAAATGGACCGCTTAACTTTCGGCCCCCAAATTCAAAATGCCCAACAGAAACCAAAAGCTCTAAGTCCACCAGCCTACTATAGACTTGCATTTGTCTTTCGAAAGAACTCTTTCGCGCACTAGGGCGACATTGTTTCAATCCTGCACAGACCCCACATAGAGACGTAGAGCCCCTTTAAACTATCAAGCCCTGAACCCTGGACCCCTGCCGCAACAGACCGCAGAACACCCATGGAAGCCCCAAAAACGCCCTGTAAAGCCCTCAAGACAAACCACAGAACAACTTCAACAAAGCCTACATCAAAACGCAACAACAACCCAGCATGCTCTGGCGCAGGATTTCGAATCCCTCCAGGACCTTTTCCCCACGGTGTGCGGTGCCGAGCATGTATATACAAGTAGGGGGCTTGAACAATTGCTTCTAGTATCCTCTTTCATTTGTAAGGGTTTAGGGTGCAGTGTTTCGTGCTACAGTACAGTCCCCGTATAAGTCGAGTAATATACACCCAAATCCCGATTCTAACTGTTGTGATCCCTGTATTCGGCTTCCAACGAGGTGAAGGGCGACAGGGCGTGCCCAAAACTTTATTATCGAAGTCTTACAGAAACCTTGTTGCTTCGAATCGTGTTGGGTGTTAAACGATTCGTTATATGGGGAACAAAAGGGGAGATGCTTACTATGTAATACTACTTCTCAGGTTTTGGGGAAGTAGGATGCAAAGCTTTCGGGTTAGGGAAGCAAAGAAACTCAGCACCATCGGACGGAGGGAGTAGGCGAAGTGGAGTAGGAGTAGGAGTAGGCAAAGTGGGGTAGGAGTAGGAATTGGAGTAGGAATAGGAGTAGCAGTAGACTTAATTACAAGAGTAGTACATAGTAGTAGTAGTAGTAGTAGTAGTCGTCGTCGTCGTGGCCGTCGTCGTAGCAGTAGCAGTAGCAGTAGCAGTAGCAGTAGCAGTAGCAGCAGCAGTAGCAGCAGTAGTAGTAGTAGGAGTAGTAATCATCATCGTGATAGCAATAGCAGTAGGACCGGCAGTGCCAGCAGTTGTCGTCGTCGTTCTCGTCGGCATCATAACAACATTGCACTTCTATTCCTGCAACAACAAGTACTACTAGTACTAGTACTACAACTAGTACGAGTAGTAGTAGTAGTAGTACTACTACTACCACCACTACTACTGCTACTACTACTACTACTACTACTACTACTACTACTACTACTACTACTTCCGGCGACTACTAATTACTGCAACGACCTGATGCACCTGCTACTGCTGCTAGTATTCCTGTGTAAGTTCCACCATTCAGGCAGAAGTCAGACGCTTGGGTTTCAGTGAAAAAATACAGGTCTCAGGTCCTGTTTAGTTTTGTTGGCTACTCGGCTTTTCAGTATGCCTGAAACTGAAGTTGTTCTTGGGTCCACCTAGCTCCCTTGCTGCAAGGTTTTAACCGAAACATGGTTCTTCCAAGACCGGGAACGGCTTTCCTGGGCCCAGGTAGGGTTCATGGTCGAGGATTACGGTGTTAGAGTTTAGGGTAGGGTTTACGGTTTGGGGTTTAGAAGAGAACCCCAGTCCATGTTGGGTGCTTGTGTGGCTTTGTTTGGTGATCCGAGATCTTTTGTTATATGAGCTGCTGCCCTGCACTTTTTGGCAGAAGCCCCAGATTAAGAGGAGTCTGAGCTGGGGCTTAGCTTAGATATTGCGGCAACAAATAGAACCCTGATGAAGAACACACTCCTTCTTCAAGGGCCTGAATAATGGAATGCCTGTCGCAATCCTTGTCTTAGTACTTGATTCAGATGATTCAGTTGATGTGTCAGGGGTTAACTTACCTGGATTGAGCTTTCGCAACTCCCAAAGCCACGCTGCTGGCTCCACGTCACTTCACTTGAGCCCCAACCCTGCCACCAAACCCCCGAGACCCCAACCGTATAGACCCTCCTTGACCACCCAAAACCAAAAAGTTGTCTTGACTCAGCATGAAAATTATTTTGAGGAACCTTTGAAAGGCACAGGTAGACCCAGAACTTTAGCTCCACGACGTGAAACCAAAGTCCAAAACCTACTGTGGCATTTAGAACCACGCACCCTCACAACAGCAAGCTTCATAAGCCCCTCAGGAATCCCAAAATAGTGTTGGTAATCATTTTGGCACCTATGTTACTTCTTATGTTTTAGGGCCTAAAGGAGAGGATCGGCACATGCCGTAGCCTCTCTTATGGCGTGCGCAACATGGGAGGCGGGGCAGAGACCTTGAGCGTGTTGGTAGGGTTGTCGGCTTGATATTCTTCTTATAGACCTCCTTATTATAGGGTTTAGGGAGCTGGTGTGCAGGAAGGAATTTTTATGGTCTTCGGGCTGGGCGGCTTAGGCTTTCAGCTTCTGGATGAAACGCGCCTTCCGTTTTGGTTTCAGGCTTCGGTTAGAGATTGCAGGGGCATAGCGGCATAGCACTTCTGTTCGAGCACAAAATAGAGGCTTCAGCAATTGAACATACTGTTGTTCTGATCAGGATCGTTTAATTTAATACAGTGATCGTATCAATACCCCAAAACCCTGATCAAATTATTGAATTGCAATTAGGATCCTTATTCGGGTTCGGAGTTTTCCTGTAAAGCCGGAAACACCCCCAGGCTGAAATCGACATCCGTTCGAACGTTTGTTGCAATGATCCCCTTCCCTCTCGATTCCTTCCAAGCTCTGTAGGGGATGCTCAATATAGGGCCCTCAGCCTGTGCAAAGGATGCTTTATTACGGGAGTTCTACTGTCTTCACTACGATTAAAGATGAGGGAGTGCCCAGTCTTCCAAGCAAACGCACAGCTTTATGGCTCTGATACGGAAGACTTCTTCCGGGCCATGTTGGCCGAGGGTCCCTTCCCTCCGCAGAGCCGCTTCGCCAGCCTGAATGTCCTGACCAGACAATTCGGCTGCGAAGTTCCGGAAGACNGCTCTGATACGGAAGACTTCTTCCGGGCCATGTTGGCCGAGGGTCCCTTCCCTCCGCAGAGCCGCTTCGCCAGCCTGAATGTCCTGACCAGACAATTCGGCTGCGAAGTTCCGGAAGACTATCCTTTGCCACCCCTCCCGAAACCGCGCCAAGCCGTCAACAGGTGCGTGCCCGGGTGCGTTTTCAAGCACCGTGGCTGCAAGGGAGGGCGCGAGTGCCGCATTGCACGTGCACAAGCAGAGGGGGCACTGATTCCAGAGCTAGCGGAGGACTTCATTGGTCCGATCCAAGCCCACATCCTGTACGGGAGGGCTCCTCCGCCGAAGCGTCCAAGGACCTTCGAGCAACAGCTCATGTATGGCCTGGAATTGGTGGAAGGGGAGCTGCAAGCGCAGAAGCAAGAGGAAGCGGAGGGGGAGGTTGAGGAGATGGAGGGCGGAGGGTGAAGCGCTGGCACGCTCGACAAGCATGGGAAGGCGGAGTATGTGACTAAGCTGAACCCAGGTATGCAGAGCACGCAGCAGGCTCGGTTATGTCTACCATCTCTAGGAGCCTTGCAAGCACACGAACAGAGACGGGAGCATTTTCATTTAGCAAGAGCGAACCTCCTCCTTCGACCATGCTCTCGAATTAGCATAAAAGCTGTTTGCATGTTTTCAAAGTGCGACCTTACCGCATCCTCCATCAGAAGCAGCCTCGGCAGAAGACCGACAGGGATGGAAAACAATCGTCAAGCAGCCATCTTTCCATTTCCCTGGCAGTTCGAGTTGCCTTCACTTGCAGGATTGAGAGTCGTGCTCGCAAGTGCCTGAGCCTGAAGTCAGCACCACGGTGATGGGCCCCCGAAACCCCTATTCTAATTATTAATGCCCCTCTATTACCTAAATCGTAGGTTATATAATTGATGAGTAGCCCTTGTAAACCCATCATTTAAGTAACTGGTGCCCTGGGGATAAGATATACCTAGTAGTAGCGTAGGTAACCTTTAACCTTTTGGGGTAGTATAATCCCTATATAATCCTTATATATTATGAAAAGGTTAACCTTTGGTTCCCCATGATACCCGACAAGTAGGTATATCATAGGGATCTTTTTTAGGGGCCCTAATGATCACGATTAATGTAGGAACCCCTAAACCCCTACACCCCTAAACCCTAAATCCCTAAACCCCTAAACCCTAAACCCCTACACCTAAATCCTAAACCCTAAACCCCTAAACCCTAAACCCTGATTAAGAAACCCTGGGTCTTCATACAGGTTCTTTATGTGGTTCCTACTATTTTGGGGTCATAGGGCCAGGGCTTTTTAATCAGGTTCTTAGATTAGGTTCCTTTCAACGGGATGCGGTGGGAAAGCGGGTAACTTGGCCCGCATTCGGAACGCGAGAAAAGCATTAGCTTTTGGAATTCATCGGGTTCCCTTGTCACATCACTCTACCTTATCCTACCAGAACCTACTTTTTTGTAGGGTCCCTATAAATTCCATACTCGGGTTTATAATAAGAGCCTACAAAAAAGTAGGGCTTGGTAGGTTAAGGTACTCGCATCTCGGCTTTGGGATGGGATGAAGCAGACGCCCTGCAACCCTTGAAAAGTCGGGATCAGCCACGGCATATCATGCGACTCCGCCTGAATTCAAGGCGTTGCAGTCCCATATCCCATAACTAAGGAATACACTCTAAATTATAGTGGACTCTGTGATAATGATTCAAGGTATATTCCTTAGCTAAGTCATTTTGGAAGTTCTGGTTGATCCTGACTTGAGCCGCGGGCCGGCTGGAGCGAGCAGGCAGCACTGCCAGCAGTGCTTCAACCTAGGACCTAGTAGTAGAGTAGGTAACCTTTAACTTTTTCTTCGGGTACGATGTATAACCTTCCAAACCTTCATAACAAAATCTCATATCTTACATCCTGAATCTTAAACCCCAAATCCTGACTCCTAAATCAAAAATCCTAAATGAGAATAGGCCGCCTAAATCAAAAATCCTAAGTGGGACTAGGCCGCCTCGTGTAGCCCTGGCTCCACATTGCTGGTCCTCGTCCGGCGCTGAGCATAGCCCAGGGTTCCTGAAAGGCTTCTGCCAGGACCGTTCAAAGGCCCTTTAATTTAATACAGCCCTTATGGTCCTTAATAGTGGGTATTTGGGGTATATTAGAGGGTAGTTGGGGGATCTAGGTGTAAGGGTTCCTTTAAAGGTTCTGTACGGGCCCCTTTACCGGTTCAAAAGAAAAGCGGGTCTACAACGGGCACCAGGATTCCTGTAAGGGTTCTATAAGGGTTCCTGAAAGGCTTCTGTAAGGCTTCCTTCAAGGTTTTGTGGGTTCTAGACAGGCTCGTTTACGGGTTCGAAAGGGAGTCCGCATTCTATGATGATATAAATCCCGCATTCCCTTACTGACGCTAGACTATGGGAATTATGCTATATTCCTTATTATGAGCAATGTAGGATTTATATCGTCAGCCATAGGTGCATCAAATCCATTCTGATTGACCAGTGCGATACGGGGTCCTGGGGCCATGCCTTCGTGGAGGTGGCCACCCTAATCCCTAAAACCATTAAACCCCAAAGCCTAAACCGATAAGCCTAAAACCCGAAACCTGGAACCCTAAATCCTAAACCCTACAGAAACCTTAAATCCTAAATCCTCAACCCTACAAAAAACCTTGAATGCTAAATTCTCAACCCTACAAAAAACCTTAAACCCTAAATCCTCAACCCTACAAAACATCTCGGTTGGACACCCAGCAGCGGCGCCTGAATCCCATTGTCAGCCCGGCAGCAGGGATGGCAAAGAAGCCCTTCCTAGAGGCTCCTCATACACTACCATTATAGAATTAGGTCCCTAAAGCCATAATAAAAATGGTCTTTTGGGACCTAATTCCATAATGGTAGTATATGAGGAGCCTCTTGGTTTTGGCCAGTTGCCGGATTGAACGACGCTGTGAAGGCGGAAGTACTCTTCATGAGTGCGGATCAGAGCGCGTGGACATAGCCCTCCTACAGAAGCCTTCTGACGGTGAGAAAGGGAATCTTGTGCAGCAACTTTTGAAGATTCTGTAGCTGGCATGCTGTGGCTTTTGAGCTTCGCAATGACGTGCTTTCGTTCGAATGTTCCGGGTTGGGCCTTGTAGGTTGCAGGTTTGGAGTTTAGAGTTTCGGCTTTGCATAGGTCTCAGCTCCAAGACACACGCCGCGGGGATAGTGGCAGGCATGCTGCATAATGGGTCTCTGTAAGGAAAGACAAAACTTCACATAGACAAAGCCTCAGACCCAAGAGGTCAATGCCACTTATCAACTATAGACTATTTGTATTTACCTCAATATCTGTATTAGTACCTTATTCAATGATTTTTTAAGAACAGTATTAATAATCATATTATTTCTAGCATTATGTATGATTTCTGTCTATATCTGTGTCTGTGTCTCTGTATACATATGTATCTATAGCTAAGTCTAAATCTGTATTACATCTTCAGCTGCATCGGTATCTAGATCTATACCTAAGTCTATAACAGCTATAGAGCTGTATACACATATAATATATGTGTACGAACCGAATATTCACACGCGTATACTAATACATTCAGGTGTTATGCGTCAACAGTATAACTTTTGGTAAAACCAGGTTTGAAATCAAAGCACCAGTGTGCATACTGTGTATATGTATACAGTAGAAGCCAAATAGTTGGAAACCCAATGGCCTCAATCCTTAAGAGTAATATATAGGGAATCCCAGCACTATTTGGCCTTAATCCGGTTTCCAACTTTATGGGGATTACCGTATACAGATGTACAGATGCACACACACGCACACACGCACACACACACACACAGTTCTTTCATAGCAGAACATGTGTATGTTTGTTTAATTGGTGTATGTGTGTGTGTATATGTACACGTACATCCACATAGAACCGGGTAAATCATCTGCAGACCTGGACCCTGCCAACTTTGCTTTAAATCGCAAAACTAGAACTCAAATTCCTTACCCTGTTCACTAAGTGCCCTGATCCTGTCAGTGAGCCCTGCACAGTGCAAGAGTCTGCGAAGTCCGGTCGACATTATAGCATAAAGCTCCCCTATGGTCCATGATTGTATGTTGCAATGTATTCTGGTAGTTTAACTATAGTATAGCATGATATAGTACCATGAGCTATAAGATCCAACAGAACAGCCAGCTACGACATAGGTACATGGACATCATGGACCATTACCCTAAGGGTCCATGTACTCAAATAGTATGTACTTAGGCCCCAAAGTACCAATATAGGGGTTACTTTAAGGCCAAAGTATATACTATCTGGGTACATGGACCCTTAGGGTTAGGGACTAAACCCTCAACCCTGAAAGCTCCAAAACCCTAAACCCTAAACCCTGAAGGGAAACCCGGAGAGCCCAATACCCCTTAATTAAGGAATATAAGGGTTCCTTAAAGGGCTCCTTAAAGGGATCTATAGGGGTTCTATAAGGGAATTAAGGAATATGGCTTAAACTATATGGGGCTTCATATTATGATTTAAGCTTTTTTCCGTAATTAAGGGGTATTGGGCTCTCTGGGAAATTCCACAAACCGACCAGGCAGGCCCGGACGCTCTTCCAGACACCTTAGAGGAGGCCGGAAGAGATTTTGGGTTTAGGGTTTGTAGGGTTTTCGGGGTTAAGAGTTTAGGGCTTAGGGTTAAAAAAAATTTAATTGGGTTTTGGGGTCACGGGACATACTTATCCCTAAGGGTCGATTTGCGGGCTTGATAAAGGGCTTGAGGTCTGGGCCCAAGGCGGCTTGTGATTTGTTTTTAAGCTTTTGTTGGTGTTCGGGTCCAGGTTTGGAGAAGTACTTAAAGGCTCATGGGACTTAGTAAGTAAGGTTAGAAGTAGGTTATAATTAGGATAACCCCACTTAGGGGACTTATAACCCCAATTATAACCTACTTACTAAGTCCCATGATCCTTTAAGTAGAGGGCTCGGGCTTTGGGAGTTTAGTTTTTCGGGCTTCGGCTTCGTGTAGGTGGTGGCTTTTGCTGGATGTTGGTTTGCAACCTGGGATATCGGAATTAGGTCTTGGGTTTCGGGGGTTTGCTACTTTCTAGATTTTCATGGGGGTCTGGGTCCCTGAGCCCGAGAAGCCCGAAGGTTAAGGGTTTAGAGCAAACTAATCACAGCTGAACCTTAAACCGAAGATTCTTTGTCAGAGCGTGGATCAACAGAGGGAGCCCGGTTCCTGTAGCGACACCCAAACCCTAAACTCTACCCTGAGCCCTAAACCGATAACGCGCAGGGGCGGGGTGATAGCGGCTTAAACCTAATGTCATTGCACAGGGGCAGGGACTGCCTGCTGCGGCTTCTACATCGTCGCAGTGATTCTTCCTGTTGTTTGAGAGCCGTTTTAATGCCGTGACCCCAAACCCTAAACTGTGACCTGACACCCATCACGAAACTTCGAATCGGCGGCTTGAACAAACTAAACTTAAGTCGGCCTCCGGAACCGTGCTGTAAGATCCAATCCTCGAGCTTGAATCCCAAAGCACTAACTAAGCCTTTTACTTACGGGATCATGGGGCTTAGTAAATAGGGCTCTTACGAATTTCGGTAAACTGTATTGACAATGACCGATAACCCCAATTAATGTACATATATCCTGGCTTACTAAATCACATGATCCTCCAAGTATGGTTAGGGTTTAGGCCCAAAGCCCCAAAACCCCGAGCTCTCGACCTCGAAATCATACCCTGGCTCCCGAACCCTTCCTGAGCCCGTAAACCTTTCGACGCGCCCTCTAAACCCTAAACTGGCCGTAAACCCTAAAACCAGAGCCCCAGAGCCCTAAATCGTAAAGCCTTTACGTGACCTCAAGGTCATACCCTGGCTCCCGAACATCTCCGAGCCCGAAAACCTGGAACCCTAAGACTTAAAGCCTAAACCCTCAGCCCCACTATTTCACAACAACAGCGGAAACCCTAAACCCTAAACCCTAAAACAACAACAGCGGACGACGGACGAAACAGGAGCCTTCGCTCTGGCACACTGCCGTGCGCCGGGCTGTGGAGCACGATGCCAAAGCTGCGAGGGCAGCTCCAGGCCGTTCCCTTGTTGGTTTGTTTTTTACGCTTAGGGTTTAGGGTTTAGGTACTTGTTGTTTACGCTTTTTGTTCTTATGTGTCGAGTTATGTGGTTTTGTTGTTGCGTTTAGTTGGTTGTTTTTGTTTACGCTATTTTTGTTCTTATGTGTCGAATTATTTGGTTTTGTTGTTGCGTTTAGTTCTGTCTTGCTTTTGTTTTTGGGTGGTAGTTATTGTTGTTGCTGCTGCCCCTGCTGCTCGTTCTTAATATTGCTGTTGTTCCTTCATGGTTGTAATGTTTGTGCTGTTGTTAGGGTGCAGAATTAGGGCTTACAGTAGAAGCCAGAAAGTTGGAACATCATTATCCTCATGCCCTTAAGGAAAAGTATAAGGGATCCTAGCACAAATCCTCCTAAAGCCATGTTCCAACTTTCTGGGGTTCACTATAGGGTTCAGGGTAGTGCTTAGGGATTTAGCCTTCCGTTCAGGGCCAGAGTTCAGAGAGGGTTTAGGATTAAGAGTGCCCTTTTTTTGAAGAGGCGGAGGAGGTTCTATTCCCAGACAGCAGAATTTAGTACAAGAAGCTGATAAAAGCTATGTTATGGTTAGGGCTGTGTAATAAGGGCGTATAAGGTGCTGCGCTGCTGGGTCTTTGAGTCTAGGTAGCATACTCCCCAAGGCCTGGTGGAAGCTCCAACTTCAACATGGAAGCCCTTAAGCAGCCGTAAATTAAACCTGAAACTTAAATCGACTTGGGTTTCGGATTTAGGGTTGCTTTGAGGGCCGAAATCCTAGACTCTGGTGAAGCCGGACGAACCGAAGCATGCTCACCGTAAGTGCATTTATCCTGAAAGAGTAGAGAGCTCAGAGCTTTGAAGAGTTGCACCTCAATGCTAACAGCTCCAGACAGCCTAAGAGGCCCCAGCCTTGAGCTCAAAAGCCCTGAAATACCTCAAAATCTGCACTAAGCCCTCACCCCTGGGCCCCCTACCTAGGCCTTAAACCTCAACCCTCAAGCCTAAACCCGCACGCACCCTAGTCCCAAACGCAGGTGCTGTGGAAGCTCCAGCCGTGGCCCTGCTCCTGTCAGAGTCACGTGACCTAGGCGAGGTTTGGGAAACTCAGGCACTCGAACTTAAGTGAAAAAAGTCGCTGGGTTTAGGGTGTTAGGGCTTTCGCTCTAAATCCTTGCTGGCTTAGACTATTTTGCATTTAATTGCTTCCTGTCCTTTGCGAGCTTGCTCCTTCTTAGCTCTGTTGCCTTGCAAGGTGGAGTAGAAGCAAGAGCTTTACGAGGGTTACCATAGGGGCCCTGATGGAGTTTAGAGGAGGGGTTCGATTTATAGAACAAAGAAATCAAATCATTCGTTGAAGTTTAAAAGTGCTACTAGGGAGCCTGCTGCAGCCTAAATCCAGACCTAAAATTTGAAAACCCACATTCTAAGCCCTCTATCATCCCACAAGCTTAACACCCTTAACCCCCGCAAACAGAAACTTACCCCAAAACCCTGCACTCTACGTCTTAAGTTAGACGCCCTAATCCTAATTCCGATACTTATCAACCCCTACACCCTGTACCTTTGAGCTCCGGCAGATGGCCTGGATGCTTTGGAGCAGACTCTTCAGCTGCAGATGGGCCTCGATCTCGAGGTGACCGAGGATTTGGAAGGCCTTGCTCGCGCCGGGTCGGGGCAGGGGATAGATTTTGGGCTTAGGGCGCCAGTTTCGGAACTTGTGGGTGCACTTCAGGCCTGAATTCAGGGTTCGGGGCTTTAGGGTTTAGGGTTCGGGGCCTGAGGGTTTAGGGTTCGGGGCTTTAGGGTTTAGGGTTCGGGGCCTCAGGGTTTAGGGTTCGGGGCTTTAGGGTTTAGGGTTCCGGGCTTCAGGGTTCAGGGTTCGGGGCTTTAGCGTTTAGGGTTCGGGGCATCAGGGTTTAGGGGTCGGGGCTTTAGGGTTCAGGGTTCGGGGTTTTAGGGTGTAGGATGTTCTGAGGGTGTGTAAGGGGGTTGGCGGGGGGGCGGGGCGGTGGTCCAAAGGAGCTTCAGAGGGATGATGTAAGTGTGCTTGTGGGTTTAGCTCGTAAACCTCTTATATAACATATATACATCTGTATATATATATACATATATATATATGTATGTATATATATATATATACGCGCATGCATATATGTGTATATTACGTACATTCTTTACATTGTATATTTTGTTCATATGCCCTACACCTCAAACCCTGAACACCTAAACTGCACACAAACAACCTTTCAGGAGCTGGCCCCTCTCCCATATTACGGCGTCTAGATCCCTAAGATGTTCCTAAACCCCAAACCCCAAGAAAGACTCTGATCCCTGAACCCAAGAAAAAGAACCCTGAACCCCAAGAAAAGCCTTAACCCACAAGACAACCTAAATCCCGACCCTAAGAGAAAACGCAAACCTAAACCCGATAAAAAATAGCCAGGTGCTGGCTCTTCAACGGTTTAGGGTTTAGGGTTCAGGGTTTAGGGTTTAGGGTTCAGTCTTCTGATCCCGTAATTACGGAATAGACCTTGAATTATAGCAGGATCCCCAAGATGTTCCTAAACCCTAAGCCCTACGTAGAGGCCCCGGGGGGCCTTAGTAAGTACGTTACAAGTAGCGTTACCAGTACCCTTAATGGAGAGATACCCCAATTATAACCGACTTACTAAGTCCCCTGAGCCTCCAAAGGCTCTGTAAACCCTATGGAAAAAGCTTAAACCCCCTATAAGATGTTCCTAAGCCTAGGTAGGGCTTTGGGACACTTCATATTTTCCCTTATTGGGCTTAAGAGGATCTTATTCACTAATATTTTTCAACGGCTTTAAAAGCCCCACCTAGTAACCCCTTACAAGCCCCACAAAACAACCAGGAGCCTTTAAGTGGGCCCCCAAAGGCTCTATAAACCCTATGAAAAAATCTTTTCCCCTATAAGATGTTCCTAAACCCTTACAAGCCCACCAAAAAAAGCCAGGAGCTGGCCCCTCTCCCATCGCGCTGCTTTTGGTCTCTGGATCCAAGGCCGCGGCGGCTTTTGGAGCTCTGCGATCCTCGGCAAAAGAAGCGAAACTCTTGTCCCCAGACTTCCGGGAGGATCAGGGTTTAAGATACTATAAGGCATCTATAAGGGATACTATTAGGGTTTAGGGTTTGGGGTCTAGAAAGCAGATCCCCTAATTTGGGGCCCTATACTACTAAGGGTACTTTATGGGAACTCGCATTGAGGGATCTACTTTTTGGGCTCTGGGTCTTAGATCGTTTTTCTATGCCTGTAGCCGAAAGCCCTACCGCTCTAAGGAACTAATTACCTATATATAGATACCACAATAAGGAACCCTACCAAGCGAACTCTTTTCCTGTTTTTGGGGGGTGTTTATCTATCAGGGGTTTAGGAGCTGAGGGGTTTCCGGGTTTGGGATTTGGGGGTTTAGGGGTGTTGGGTTTTGAGGTTTACTCACTTGTTGTATGTTTGTTTTTTGTGTTTGTGCGTGCATGTGTGTGTGTGTGTTTGCTTTGTGACTGGTTTGCGTGTTGCTTGTTTTGCTTTTGCTGGTGTCGCTGATGGTGTTAATTGTTTCTTGGGTGGTTGTGCCGAGCGTCTGAGTCAAGGTATAGTATAGGCATAGACAGACGTGCGGTGCTAATGTGTTACTGTTCTGCTTTTTTGTGCTTTGTTATGAGTTGTTGTTTGATTTAACATTCGTCGGGTCTTCTTTTGCGTGTGCCCCGAAGCTCCTGTCGTTTCTTCCTTCTCTCTCTCTCTCTCTACCTCTCGCTCTTCCCCTCGAAGCCCTGGCTTCAACCGCAGCAAAGCCTAAAGCTCCAGTCAATGCATCGAAGTGCTACTGAATCCCTGAACCTTCCACCCCCAAGGCCCCAAGCCCTAAAAACCTTCAAGCCTAAACCCAAAAACCCTACATCCTAAACCCTTAAACCCTAAACCCTCAAAGCCTAAACCACAAGCCCGAAGCCCAGCAACCCGTGCAGTAGAAGCCAGGAAAGCCCAGTGCCCGGACTCACCTGCGAGCCGGTGGATGCCTCGGCTGTTTGGTTCAGGGTGTAGGGTTCAAGGTTGAGGGTTTGGGGTTTATGCGGGTGTAGATTCAGGGTTTAGGGTTTGCGGTTCAGGGTATAGGGTTCAGGGGTTTGGGTTTAGGGTTCAGGGTTTAGGGTTTAGGGTTCCGGGTTTAGGCCTTAGGGTTTCGGGTTTACGGTGTGGGGCTCAGGGTATTAAGGCCATTATTGGGTTTCATGGTTCAGGGTTTAGGGTTCAGTGTGAACTTCTTATGCCACTTTTTATCACGATGTTCGTTCAACCTTGAACCCTGGTCTCGCAAAGCTTCAACCCCTAAAATCTAATACAGGGGTCGGAATAATCAGCACTAGCATCCTTATTGTCCCTATATACTTAGGCGAAAGTTGCCGGACAAGAAGCACTGGAGGAGGTTCTCAGCTGTGACGTCGTGGCTAGGGTTGATTCTGTTGGATTCCTGGAGAAGTGTGAAATTCACCTGGTACGCCACGACAAGCCAAACCAGCAAGTGGAGGCGAAGCTTCGGGTTCTCGAGAAGGCGTGGCAGGGAGTAGCCATTCTTTGGCACTGCTTCTGGGCGCTTCGCACAGGAAGCGGAGCACGAGAAAGCCAGGGGAGAAGTGTCCATGTCGCGAATGATTGTCCCATATGCGGTTTTCTCCGGGTTTAAGCTTGCTACATTATGTAGTAAAGCTTAGGTTTTTGTCAGAGATCTTTATGCGAAAATCTATCCCGAAACACTGTTCCAATAATCATCACCCTAAACCCTAAATCCTAAACCGCCCCTAAACTTTAAACTTTAAGCCCTAAACCCTAAACCTCCCTAAACCCCAAACCCTAAACCGCCCTAAACCCTAAACCCAGGCATCATCCGAAGCCCCGAGCGCTGCTAAACCCGGATGAGAGTCTTCAGGGATGTCAGGGCTCAAGTGAGGGTTTAGGCTTTCGTGGTTTAGGGTTTCGGGGCTTAGGCTTTCGTGGCTCCGGGTTAGGGGTTAGGGGTTGAAAGTTTAGGCTTTCGTGGTTTAGTCTAGAATTCCGGGCTGAGCATCTGCGGGGGGAGGGTCTGCAAGGTAGTGTTGCTTGATCTGCTCTGGGTGGGGACAGCTTCCAACATAGTACTCCAAACTGTTTCGGCTGCAAAAATTCGATGGCACGTTCGACCTCCAAGCGAGAGTAAATTTCGGATTTCGTTATGGGGATGCTAGTATTAAACCGTACTTCATATAACACAGAGACCCACGAGATATCGAACTCACCAGGTTGTCCAATCGTTCTCCTGGGCCTGCCGGAGACTGGCTTGCTGTGCCTCCACGCTGAGGCCTGCGTTCCGAAAGCAAGCGATGCTGGGATGTGGTGTTGGATTTTGAAGCCTTGCGGCTTACGTAGTGTTTTGAATTGATACATCAGGCCTCAAAAGGCCACGCTGGTTGTGTTTGGGTTCATTCGTAGTAGTGTATGTGTTCCCGCTTGGTTTCCACAAAAATCCTGCAAGTAGTACATACTACATCATACTACTACTCTCAACCCCAGTACATGATAATTGAGCACCTTGGACTTTGAGGATTTTGACCCTAAGCCCTAAATCCTAAACCTTCAACCCTCGTCTTGACGAGACGAGCAGCTAATGGTAGAATTGAATTCCCCCGAGCCGTTCCTAAAGTCCCCACAGGGTTTAAGGTTGCAGGGTCTGGGGTGTGGCTTTTGCGAAGCACAGGCGTGGGGGTCTCAGACGCGAGGGACTGACATATGACAAAAGCTACGCAACACTAGGATCCCGTGTCATAACGGCCCCGAGATCCTAAAGCCCTAAACCCCAAACCCCTAAACCCGAAACCCAAAAAAGCAAACGAAACCCTAAAGCCCTAAACAAAGAAGCCAACGAAAGCAGGAAGTACCCATTCTCCTCTTCGCACTTCACCGTGATGCCGATGGGAAGCAGTACCTTCGTTCGACATCAGAATCAGCGGTGTCGGGTCCTTAAGGACGAGATGAACCCCAAAAGGATACAAGGTTCATCTACCATAGAGGTATTTATAGTACAAGGGTCTATCCAGGCCTATACTTATAAGGGTCATTTGGTCCCCGAGGGTGTTAGGTGTCATAGGGCTTGGTAAGGCGGTTTCGGATTTAGGGTATTGTCTTAAAGTCTTAAATTAAAGGTGTTACTTGGAAGCCTAGGTATAGTAGCCTTATGGAATGGCTTACGATCCGAGGACGCTGAAGCTCGAGAAGTGGGACAAAGCCAGGAAAGCAGCGTCCGTTTCGGAGGCCCCGGGGTTAGAGGCAGCTGCCCAGCAGTAGAGTGGGTAATCTGTAACATTTTGGGGTACTATAACACTATGTAATCCCAAAAAGCTCCCAAAGGATACCCTTTAGTTCCCCAGGGCACTGGACAAGCAGGGTTAATACAAGCTTCGGTTTAGGGTGTGGGGCTTAGGGTTCAGGGTTTGGAGGTTTATGGTTTTGGATTCAGGGTTTAGGGCCCTGGAGTTCAGAGAATAAGGTTTTATTGTTTTTATGTTCAGGGTATAGTGTTTGATGGTTTCTATAAAGGCGTCTACTGGGTTTTAGATTTTTTTGAGCTCTTGGAGTAAAGGAACCCCAAAAAGCAAACACACATGAATTCTTGACGGGAAAACTGTACTACGTTGGCTTACTTCAAGGACGGGATTGCGGATTATCCCAACCGTGTGGTCCCTGCCTCGGCTTTTGCCGAAACTACAGACGCATCCTTGCTACGGTACTGCTGCCACGATCGGTAATCGTTACAGCATGTCAACAGCTACACCAGATAACCGCAGCAGCCTTAAAGCAAGGTCGGGTCAAAACCCTATCCTGAAGCCCTAAAGCCTTAAACCGTGCACAAGACGATGCAGCCCGCTAACCTCCCCACACACACACATGCGCACACATACAACGCAAATGTGCGCATTTGTAAAGGAGATGTGCTTACGAAGCCCTAAACCCTAAACTTTAGATAAACCTGAAGCCTTGAAAGTCCATTCTTAAATCCTAGAGCTTACAAGACCAAAAAAAGTCCGAATAAACCCTAAATCCAGAATCCAAAGCCCTAAACCCGGAACTGAAGCCAGGCTTCCACTCTCCGGGGTGTGGGTCTGGGCAGCGCTGGGGCAGCGGCTGTGTACCTGGACGGTAGCCTCGAAATGGTGGTGCCTTCCCCCTGTGTTTGGGGGGGGGGGCAGGGGCCGGGAATTCGGGAACCTCTCTTCGGGTCTAGGGCTGTTCACTCATAATTGGGATCTTTAGGGTTTTGGTGCTTTTGGGGAGTGAGTTAGGTGTAGGGGCATGTGTTGTTGTTTGGGGTCTCGCATTTCCAAGTGATTTTGGGGACTTCGGATTTTGACTTTAGGGTCAAGGGCGTGGGCTTTTCGTGCTGCTCTCTTCTATGCGTGGTAAAGAATGCAGGCTACCCACCTTGTAACCCAGAGGGTCCATATACACTACTATTATGGAATTAGGTCCCCAAAACCATAATGGGGATGGTCTTTTAGGGGCTAATTCCATAATAGTAGTGTATATGGACTCTCTAGGTAAGTAGTCACTGCACCTGATACCCTAAACCCCCAAACCCGGTCGCCGCCTGCAGGGCTTCCCGGGAGTACGTCTCCTACCTGCCGAGGAGGAGGACAAAGTCAAGTGTGGACCTCGGATACACACTTTAAGCTGTATACCTTAAATCCGAAACCCTAAACTGGCCAAACCCCAAACCCTAAACCCTGAAACCATAAATACTCTAGTTTTGACCATCATCCCATCAGCGGTACTCTACTGCTCCGTTGTGGTTGGTTAAGGTAGATGCTGCATTAGCCGCGGCAAGGTGGGAAGGTGGGAGCAAATCCGTGAAATGATAACTTTACACACGAAGCCCTAAGACCCTAAAGCCTGAAGACATTCAATCCTACAACCCGACAAGCCGCAAACCCCTAAAGCCACGAATGCCGTAACCGTAAAGCCTTAAGACCCTAAGCCCTATAACCGAAAACCGCTAAAGGTGGGAGCTGGTGCAGCCGGACGGCAATGCGGTTCGTCTCCCTCGGGGGTTCGCTTCGGGCGAGACCCCGCTGGCCGCCGCGGCCGGAAGCTCAGAAGGCATGCAGACTTGTTTGTTAAATCCATAAACCCTGCAAGCCCTAACCCTTTTTGCATTTGTTTCTCTGAAGGCGTGGATGTTCCGTGTGGAGGGTTTAGGGCTCAGGGTTGGGGGCGCAGTTGTTTGGATGACCTACTGGTTGAACAATAGTTATACAGGGTTGACAGACCAGCAGGTCAGCGGGTCCAAGAATGTGGGGTGTGGGTGCTTGAGGTGTCCGTTGGCTTCAGGGTGCAGGATGTGTTAGGCTTTAGGATTTAGTGTTTGGGGCTTTAGGGTCGAGGATATACGGCTTAGAGTTTCGGTTTAGGGTACTGTGGATTTGCAAGGACTGAGACTTTGGAAACTTGAGCCCTGCATTCCTACACCCCAATTCCTAAGCCCTATCTCTTCACCATCGGTTGCACGACTTGGGCATGCTCCAAACATTCCTAAACTGCCCGCAGTTCCCATGGTCAGACCCCATTTCGGGTTTTGGGGCCTCAGGAGCTCTCCCAAAACCTACGGAGGCCCTGCAACCCTCGGCCGGATTCTACCCACCCCCAACACTCTGCAAGCCCTCAGTCCTCACCGAGCTGCCTAGAAGCCCTATGAACACTAAATCCCCAGATTGTTAAAAATCCTCAACTCAAAACCCATCAGCACTGAGCCCAGCGAACCCAGTCTCTTCCAACAAGCCAAAGCTGTAATTCACTACACACTTTGTAAAACCTATGAAGCCCGGAACGGGACCCTGTTGCTAGAGTATCTGGGGCTCCACCATTACCTTTTCGATAGAACATCCCTAGACCCCCAAAACCCAAACTCAAGGAACCCTGCCACAGAAAAAGTTATAGCCCTGATATATCTGAGGACCCTTGATAGACAGGAACCTAGAGTTTAAGGGTGCTTGAGGAACATTCCCGGAGTGTCCCCTGAACCGTAGACCGTAGAAGGATGGAGGGATACTACATATTCCCTACGCCGTGAGAGGCTTAGCGCCACACCGCACACCCTAAGGCCCAAGGCCTCACAGCCACTTCACAGCCCAAATCCGTGCTTCTGCGACTTCCCTTTAAATCCCTTGCAAACCCTCATGGAGCTCACAAAATAACGCTCAACCTTTTACCCTAAACCCTTTGAAAATGAAAAGCTTTTCGAAAGTGTCTCAGCCAGAGATTTACCCCAAACCCTAAGCCTTAAACCCGAAACCTTGTACCCTAAACCTTAAACCCGAAACCCCAAGCCCAAAGCCCTTAACCCTATACCCCTAAACCTGGGACCCTAAACCCCCAGCCCGAAGCCCTGAACCCTAAACCCCAAGCCCTAAGCCCTAAGCCCCAAGCCCTAAACCCTATACCCTGAACCTTAAACCCTAAACCCCAAGCCCTAAACCTAAACACCTTAAACCTTAAACCCAAAACCCCAAGCCCCAAGCCCTAAACCCTATACCCCTAAACCTTAGACCCTAAACTCCAAGCCCTAAGCCCTAAACCCCCAAAACCCTCATAGGTTCCTTAAAGGAACCCTTGAAAGGTACCATAAACCCATAAACCCTACAAGCCCTAGGCAGAGATGCTCCTTGTGGGGCAGACCCTGGCCTTCACGGGAGCTGGCATCTCGAAGGACGGGCTGCCATAAAGGATTTTTTGGCTTAGGGCTTATGAGGTTTAGGGGTTTAAGGTTTAGGGTTTGGGTTCTTTGGGGGCTTTTTGGCTTAGGGTTTATTGTTTTTTCTTAAGGTTTAGGAGTTTGGGGCTCCATGGTTTGAGGGTCTTTGGCTTCATTGTATTTACGATTTGGGAGTTTCCGAAAATTGGGGGTACCTTATTTGGGGGTCCTTATCATAAGGATCCTACTATTTAGGGTACTATGTTAGGCTCCCCTATTTTCGGAAACCCCCATTTAGGTATCGTCATCGCCATCACCGTCGTCATTAGATACCATGCTGTTGGGGATGTTCACGGCCACTGCCGTCACTAGCACCAAGCGTCACCACCAATATTGTCAGTGTGCCATCCAAGATGTCATCATTATCACCATTGCCTGCATCAGCAACTAACCGCCACCACCATCTGTGTCCTCTTGATTTTAGTAACTCTCCTCGCCGTATATACACACCATCAACACCTTCATCATCATCATCATCATCATCATCATCATCATCATCATCACCGCTTTTTATATAATGCCCAGAGTCATAACCTAGACCCTAAACCCCGCAGCCCTTGACTCCCCGAAAAGGAAAGTGGCGTGCCGACGTACCGCGATGGAGACGGCCTCTGGAAGCGCTACGATGCCATGGAGGCCCCCACCGCCACCTTTTGCGTTCTTAGATGTTTTTGTTGGAATTCATTGTCGGTAAGCAAGGGGTTCTTAAATCGTTAGTCGCTATGGTTCTCGGGCGCTTCAGCAGCAGAACGGGATTCTCCGATGGGTTTCGGGTTCACATATGTCTTGATTTCCGGACATGTCCCTTCAAGCCCTAGATTGAAGCTGAATCGTCCGAACGCTTAAACCCATCACCCCCTAGAGACTAAATGCGTGAACCCCAAAACCTGCATCAAACTAACAAATTTTGGGACACCCTGAACCTGAAACCCCAAAGTAGAAGCCAAGCAAGAATAGTCCTCAGCATATTACACTTTTTGCAGAATGTACCCCAACAAGGCACCTCTGTTTTCAACAACCCTAGACCCTAAACCTAAATCCTGAACCCTAAACCCTCAAGAAAGAAATAAATAGAAATTGCTTGTTGCTGTTGGCCATCTGGAAACCGTTTTTTCAGGTCGGGACACAACCTCTCCATTTTCTAATAAACCAATTTCCGTTTNAGCCCCAGCCAGCCCCAGCCCCAGCCCCAGCCCCAACCCCCAGCCCAGCCCCAATTACCAAAATCAGGTTTCAGTCAGAAAACCTGGTCAAAACGTTTCGGTCAAAACGTTTCGGTCAAAACTTATTGGCACCCAAACCCTTAACAATTTCTATATAAACCCTAAACCCTGAAGTTGCACCGAGGTCTCCAGTATCTCCGGCCTAGCAGGGCAGCCGTCCAAGGAGCACTCGGCAAGTTTCTTTTCTTGGGAATTCGGAATTCAGGCGAACTACGGCCTTCGGGGGTTTGGGGTCAGGGGTTTGGGGCTTAGGCTTCAGGGTTTAGGAGTTAGGAGCTTGGGGTATTTAGGATATGGAAGGTGCCAGATTTTTGCTGGGTTTCGGATGCGTGATTCGGGGGTGAAGACTTGTGGTTATATGCAGTACCCACACAATCCACAGAGTTCCTCAGGAAAATGCCAGATGGTCTCCAGCAGAATGGGGACGTAGATGAACGAAACAGAAGTGTCGATCCTGGGTTAGAGTTGAGTCTCCCAAAAGCCGAATCCCGGAGCAGACCCAAAATATCCCGACGCTAAACCCTTAATCATAGACAGGTTCATACGATGTATGTACCTGGACCCTGTATGCAGAACCTACCTTTTTCAAACCTTTATAATAAGGACACTATAGAAGAAGGACACCTAAAAGGGTAGGTTCTTTAGGGTCCAGGTAAGCCCTAATGCTATAATCCCTAAACCCTAATTCCTAAACCCTAAATCCTCATTCCTAAACCTTAAACCCTAAGCCCTATGTAAACCCTAAACCCTACTATAGGGGCCTTAATAATTACCTATACCATTTTGGGGGGGTTCCTTATCATAATTAGAGTATAATGGGCCCCAAAAGACTGTTCTAATTCTTAAGGCCCCGATATTATGTAACACCCATGAAGCCCGAAACGGGATGCTTCTGGTAAAGGTATTGCTAGAGTATCTGGAACTCCACCATTGCTTTTTTGACAAGAGATCCCGCAGCAAGGAACCCTAAACCCTAAGCCCCTTTTGGACCCTTCGGCAGGTCTGGGCCTTCGAAAGGGAGTTCTACGATATTCTGCAGCGCTGTCAAGGATTGGCCTTCGGTGGTTCCTTTTGATTGAGGTTCAGGGGTTTGTAGGGTTTAGGGTTTAGGGTGGTTCCTTTTGATTAGGGTTTAGAGGTTTGTAGGGTTTAGGCTTTGAAAGGCTATAAGGTTTAGGGACTTTGGGTTTGGGGTTTGTGTTTTTTACAGGGTTGTATACGGTTCCATTGTGGTGTTTTTGATGGCTCTAGAAGGCTTCCACTAGGGGGGGGGGGTTCCACAAGGCATCGAGGTTCCGTACTACCGAGGTTCTCACAAGGGACCGAGGTTCCGTACTACGACATGCAGTCCCCTCGTTGGAGGTTCATGGGACTTAGCAAGTAAGGCTATAAGTACCTTCACTTAGGGCTATAAGTAACTATGAGTATAGTTACCCTCGTGACAATCCCCAACTACAACTTTTGTGCAGTTGGAGCCCATTTAGAGCCCTTGTGACTCCATAAGAAAATTCCTCCTTCATCAAAAACATCCTATGTACGGACCTCAAGGACACCCCTCAAACATCCTGTACCCTTTGAGGAACCTCTCTCGCAGAAGCCGTGAAGGGAGCCCTCATGGCGCCCTTGAAGAAACTCTTGAAGACAACTTAAAACCCCAATGTTAATTTACAAGACCATCTACCACCTTGTAAAGCCTTATAACACCAGTTTAGATTCAGCAGAGCCAGGGTTTAGGGTTTAGGGTTTAGGGCACAAAGTCTTCAGAAAGCCTCAAGTCAGGACCCAACCCAGGGCACCGGGCCTTGGCCACGCTGGAGGCGGATGGATGCATCGCGCCTGAGCCGCAGACGTTACGGCTGATGGACAAAATCCTGCATGACCCATGATAAGGAATATACCATAATTCCCATAGTTTAGGGTCCTTAAGGTAATGCAGGATTTTGTCCATCAACCGTACTTCTTATACTTAGGGTTTGAGGTTGTTGTGGTTTTTCGAGGCGCTTAGAACTTTTGTACTCCATGGGGTTCTATCAGGGGTGTTGTTTTAGGGCTTAGTGCTTGGAGCTTCATGACTTGAATTAGGTCGGTGCATAAGGGTTTTATGGGATAAGGGCTTGAAGGGTGTAGGGCGTAGCATTTATAGAGCTTGTGGAACAGGGCTGGAGGATCTGGAGTTTCAGATTTACGGCTTTTCTTCTAAGGGCTTAGGGTGAAGAACCAGGAAGTAGGATGAAGAGCTTGAAGCTAGCAGGGCGAAAGTTTGGCCTCCTAGAGGCACGGGCTTGTGGAGTTAGGGTCGGGTTTAGGGTTTAGAATTTACCTTAACCCGGAATAACCTACCTGTTTAAGGACTTATATAAGGAATTCATAATAAGGAACCCTAAAAAGGTAGGTTATTCAGGGTTAAGGTAGGGCTTGGGGTCTGGGGCTCAGGGTTTTGGTCGTCAGATCCAGGACTGGGGGTTAGGGTTTAGGGTTTAGGGTTTTTGGTTTAGGGTTTAGGGTTTAGGGTTTTTGGTTTAGGGTTTAGGGTTTCTCATCTCTGGGACCGCCGGTCGCTGCAATCGTCGAAGACATCTGCTCCTCGGTCCATGCTACGAGGAAGATAACTCCCAGAACCTGTGTCCCAGATTTTCGGGAGGATCTAGAAAGTAGATCCCCTAATCTGGGGCCCTCTACCCTCCCAGAAGTCTGGGTGTGTAGTGTGCACAACGGACCCCGAACCCTTGTCCTGCAACTCCAAAACCTTGAACCCACAGCCGGAGCCTTGAACCCTCCATCCCAAACTGCAAACCCTAAACCCTAAACCTTGACTTAAACCCCAAACCCTCAACCTTCAGTTAAATTAAACCCTAAACCCTAAACTCTCACAAAACCCTTAGGAAGCCTAAAGCCTAAACCCACAGGACATGGTGGTCACACAGAATGTGGACGGCTTCCATCAAGCTGCAGGGAGCAAGGAGGCCGATCTCCGAAATGAGGGGCTGGGCTTGGGCGTACCAAACTTTAATACTGTTTTGGGACCTGTTACTTAAAGGATCATGGGACTTAGCAAGTGGTTATAATTGGGGTTATAAGTCCCCTAAGTGGGGTTATGTGGGGTTATCCTAATTATAGCCTACTTATAACCTTACTTACTTAGTCCCACGAGCCTTTAAGTACTTAAATGGAACCAATGTGAAATGGAAGTCTATACTTTTTGCTCCATGGTTACTTCAAAGCCCAGTGCGCTTGTAGGGTTTCGGAAGCAACACACCACTACTATAGGGGTTTAGGGCTTTAGGGTTATAGGGTTTAGGGTGGTTTAATCTAGGGGCCTAAATAATTACCAATACTACTTTGGGGCTTCCTTATTGTAATTATAGTATCATGGGCCCCAAAACCCTATTGAAATTATTAAGGCCCCTAGATTAGAGGCTTCTGCACATGCACTTTGCCCAACCGAGAAGTTCTCTAGCAACAAGCTGCGCATGTGGTCTCAGCGTGGCCCGTATATGTAATAGCTACAGGAGCACAGTCCATGCGCCGAGCCGCGGAAATCCGCCTGCAAGCACAAGTGACGGTCGTCTCGATGGTCGCACGTGAGCTTCGAGGAAGTGCTTGCGCACTGCGCCGTGCCTTGCCAGCTGCTTGCCGCAGCGAAGAAGGCGGCGGACGAGCTGCGCCTCAACTTCCTCGTCGCGAACCTGGGTCTCCGCAACGACCTCTGTCTCAAGAGCGGAGTTTCTTCAACGGCTACCGCAAAAGGTTGAGGGTTATAAGGGTTTTTGAGTTCAGGTTGTAGGATTGAGGGTTGAGAGTTGAGGGTTCAGGGTTCGGGGTGTAGGGTTCAGGGTTGAAGGTTCGCAGTTGAGTGTTCAGGGTTCAGCGTGGAGGGTTTACCGTACTGGGTTTATGGTTCGGGTTTAGGGTTCAGGGTTTTGGGTTTAGGGTTCATGGTTGAGGGTTCCTTCAATCAAGACAAAAAGGAAGCCTCCAGCCCCATAAAGACACATAAATCTTCAACGAGTCGTGTTCTTAAGCTTGGCCCCATAAATCCCTTCCAGCAGCATTGAAAGGATCCCTTATGCCCCTCATAAAGCCTGATGAACCCCCTACAAATCCCTCGGAGGAACCCCTGTTCGAGGTTTAAAGGATCCCTTTGCTCTAAACCTTAAAGAAACTTGGTTTCATCGCTCAAAGGATCCCTGTTGGTGAAACCTTAACGGATCCCTTTCGTTTACAAACTAAAACCTCAAACCTTACAGGATCCCCTAAACCCTAAACCCCATAAACCCTAAACCTTAACGGATCCCTTTTTTTTGCACCCTGAAAGGTTCCCTTTGGGTTTAAACCCTAAAGGATCCCTGCTGTTTATAAAAACTCGAAGGATCATCCTTTTTTAATCCCAAAGGATCCCTTTTGTTTATAAAAACTCAAAGGATCATTCTTGTTTAGTCCATAAAGGATCCCTTTTGTTTAGCCCTGCGGGAGTCCGGTTTTGTAAGCCTTACCTATAGTCTCCAGTGTAGTTCCTTGTTGGGGTTAACCAAATTTGTATTATAGAATCCTAACCATGAACCTACTCAACCCCTGTTTTGTAAGCCTTATAAGTCAGGTCGTCGAGCTCCACGGCAGCGAGGTTCACGCGATTTGCCTGAACAAGCCCCTTGGCAGTGTTGATAAGGGTTTTAGGTTTTAGGGTACACTAAGGGTCCATGCTTTGGGTGGGTGGGCGGGTGGCTGGATGGTCGGGTTGAGTTGCGCTGGTGCACAAAAATGCATGCTTCTACCTAAACCCTAAACCCTAAACACTTCTACCCTTGAGTTTGAATCAGAGACCTGCATAGACCGATGCATTTGCCCTTGAGCCTCCGTACACACGAACTGCCGCAGGGATCAGGAGACTTAGCAACTGGATGTTTCTAAATACAGAGGTAACTAACCCTAAACCCTAAACCCTAAACCAATACTTATTACTTATACGCCCATTTAGGGCACTTACAACCTGACTTGCTACGTCCCATGGCCTCCAAGTGGCAACGAGCTCATCCAGCGCAGTCCTGGAGTCCCACGATCAAGTTAGGTTTGAGGGTTGGTTTTAGGGTTTAGGGTTTAGGGTTGAATGTAGCAGGCACGGAGCCTATTTTTGCCCTAAGCCCTGTAAAATCTAAACCTGAGCCATATGAGCTGCAGAGTCCCCAAAACTCCAAAACATTGTACACTTCGAAGATCTTGATCCTAGAGCCCCGAGCTTTAGAATTCTCAAGCTCAGCCCAAGAATCCGAAACATCCTAAAACAACAAACCCTCCATATAAGCCCTCAAACACTGAACCTCATAACCATAAAGCGCCTAGCACCCTGCTTCCCACCTAGAGTCTCATACCCTACCCCTTTTTTAGGATACCTAGTTTTACGTCTAGGATCTGTTATCTTAGAAAGTAGTCACCCTAAAAAAGGGGTAGGGTATGAGCCTCTAGGCAAACCCCTGACTGACTTTGATGATCGCCTGTGGCAAAGACGGAAGGTCTTGCGGCCACCGTGTGGAAATGCTGCTGGGCATGAATTAGTCTGAGCCCTTGCTTTGATGAACGACTGGAGTGGGGCTTCTGCTTTAGATTGTTTAAGCTTTGGGTTCAGTCGCTTGAACTGCTTGACATGGACTTTGAAAGCCCGAAAATTGGCTTAGGTTTCGGATTTACGGTTCAAATTTATGATCTCTGCAGTTTCGCAGCTCCCGGAATCTAGTTTGTCTGGATTACAGTCTACCCTGAGTTACGTAGTTCAAGAAGAAGTATTCTGGCCAAGGTCGCTTGAGAGCTCTAAGACCCTATCTAGAATCCATAAAACAACCCAACCCTAAACCCTAAACCCTAAACCCTTGGCAAAACCCACAAAGCTGCTGTAACAATTCTACAAAATCTGCAGCACCTCTCGGAGCCCCCATTAAAACCCTGCAAGGCCCTTACGAAAACTTTACACGACCATTATCATCGAAACTACGGCCCCCTATACCCTAAATCTTACCTTTAGTTAGTAGGGAATGGAGGAATGGGGTAGAATTATAGCTACTATCACTACCATTCTTCCATTCCCTACTAACCAAAGTTAGGAAATCCTAAAGCCCGAAGATCTGAACCCCTTAGAAACCTCCAACTTCAGGGTCTCCCCTCGATCGGAGGAGTCGGCTCTTCGCTCAGGATGCCGGCGAGCTTTGGGAAGAGGCGACTCCTTTCATGAGGGGCTCTGCTGTTGTAGTTGTTCGAGTGTTTTCTTTGAGGGGTTCTTGTTCAACATGTCTGTGTGTGTGGTTGTTTTTCCATTGTGATTTTTGGTTTGGGTAGTGGCGACTTGGAGAAATCTGGAACAAAGGGCCTAGTTTGTTCAGATCTTCACAAGGCCTCGTAGGGTTCTCTGCATGGCCGTGTGGGATCTACGGCATATTTGAGCTTTTTTGGAGGTTTTCGAAGGTTTCAAATGTTTCCTGAGTTGTATGCGGTATTTACAGGGTTGATTCAAGGTTTTGCATAGTGTTTGATTCGTTTGTTGGTGTGTTACTGTTTTAGACTACACACTTTTCGCCTTACTACCCTTGAGCCCCAAACCCCTTGCATTCATATCCTTGTGAGAAGGGTTTCGGCTGCAGGGCTTACATGTTCAGCCCCCCCACCCTAAACCCTACTCACAAGAACATGTTCTGCACTGGGTTTCTCACGGGTAGTTTGGACATAGAAGTTCATGGTTTCAAGTGTTGGCGGGTTTTTGGCTTCGTGCGGCTAATTTACATCACCAGGAGTGTATACGAAATACCGATTTGTGATTGTTGATGATTTCCTTCTTGGTTTAGTATATGTAGTGCCCTAACTGCGAGCACTTTTTGGGGCGACACTGGAACTTGTATACCGCAGAAGAAGCCGCAAATTTATATCTTGTAGTACAGCTGAGGGTCCTTACGACCTGGTTTTGAGGTGTTCCGGTCGACCCGAGATCCTGAGACTTCTTTAGACCTTATAAGGTAGGGGTAAGAAGTCGAAACGCTCATCTGAACATATCTGAACTTTAAAACTTGAACCTAAACCTAAACGCTAAACTCTTTCCTGCTTTCTAGGCAGCCTGGGGCCTGCGATGGCCTGAGGTGGGAGCTGTAAGCGTCCAGCAATCATCATCATATGGGAGTATAGGGGTTAGATTGCCGGCTTGGTCAGTGTATTTAGGGCAAAAATACTTAAATTTAAAGGCTCATGGGACTTAGTAAGCAAGGTTGTAAGTAGGTTTTAATTGGGATAACCCCACTTAGGGGACTTATAACCCCAATTATAACCTACTTACTAAGTCCCATGATCCTTTAAGTAGAGTTCCTTGCACGGCGCCATCAGGTTTTCATATGGGTTCAGGCCAGCAGTTTCGTGCTTAGGATCCCCGAAATACTAATCTGCAGCGCTAATTACAATCCTGAACACCCAAATGGGTAGTCCGTTTTGTAGGAACCCACAAGAGGGCGGCACCCTTATAGAGAGGCCCTAAAAGGGATCCTATTTAGAGAACTACCCCTAATTTAGAGAACTACCCAAATACTTAATCCCTAAACCCTAACCCCTAAACCCCTAAACCCTAACCCCTAAACCCCTAAACCCTAAACCCCTAAACCCTAAAGCCGTAAACCCTAACCCCTAAACCCCTGAACCCTAACCCCTAAACCCCTAAACCCCTAACCCTAAACCCCTAAACCCTAAACCCGTAAACCCTAACCCCTAAACCCCTAACCCCGAAGCCGCTAAACCCCTAACCCCTACACCCCTAAACCCTACCTAAGTTCTAGGTCCTTGCTGTTTCGGCCTGTGGGCTTCATCTGAGTGAATTTGGGAGTTTCCGAAAGTTAGGGGTACCTTATTCCGGAGTCCTTTAAGGGTTCCTTTAAAGGGATCCTTTGAGGGTCCTATAAAGGGTTTAGGGTGTAGAGGTTCCGAAAATTAGGGGTACCGTATTTTGGAGTCCTTATAATAAGGAAACTCCCATTTAGCTTCGAGAACAGGGCAGGATACCCTAAGTGCCCTACAGATTAATAATGGGTGTATATAATGGAGGGTAGTTGGGGGCGTCTAGAAAAGAAGTCGGCATGAGGGCTGCAGCTTGGGATAGTTCTGTCTAAGAGTCTTCAGTTTTGGATAAGTCGTTTCCTAGGTTGAGTGTTTGACTTCTAGAAGGTTTTGGGCTTGTTTAGGGATTTAGTAGGACATATTCCAAATCCTTATTATTCCAACCTCATTATTCACGATTAAAGCACCCATACCACATGGGGTCACGCCTCCGCTCTGACAAACGTTTGTCGTGGCCTTCAGAATCTTTAGGACTTTAGGTATGGGAGTTTCCAAAAATAGGGGATCCCAATATAGTACCCTAAATAGTAGGATCCTAATTATAAGTACCCCCAAATCGGGTACCATTTTCGGAAACTCCCGTATCGAGGCATGAAGGCGCGTGACCCTAATCCTAAGACCTTGTAGTATTTAGTTCGGAACGGAAGCTTGTAGAAAGGAGCCCCTTTGCCGCCTAAGCAGATACTACATGGGTGGTTGTCAAAATTAGGGTCCCTTTTTGGGTACCTTAAATAATATACTATAATAGGGACCCAAAAAGGGACCATAATTTTGACAACCACCCACATGGGTACATAGACCCTTGGGGTGAGCCTCCCTCGCCCACCGGGGATGAAATCGGGGTCTTCTTGGAGTAAGCTTGTACGGTTTGGGTTTAGGATGTGGAGTTCCGGGCGTAGGGTCTTGAGTTACGGTAGTGGATTTTGGGTCTAGATCCCTAAACCCTAAACCGTATAGACCCTAAGCCTTGAACACCAAAGCCAACTTGCAGGGACCAGACGACTCGGATCGACAGTGCCTCGGTCAGCATTTAATACTAGTACCACTACTGTAAGGATCCGAGTACCCGGTAATCATATCCTCTCCCAAACAGTAACATAACCACCATCCGACACCTAGCTCCCTCTATTGGGTCCTTTGAACCCCTTTGGCTCGTCTTGTTTTTGCTTCTACTATTATTGCTACCACTGCAATTACTACTGCTATATAAGGGTATAATGGTCGGAATCGTTGGTAACCGTTGGTATGCGTTTTGGTTGGGTCTAGGGGTTTCGGGTATTCCATGGTGTTCTGCAATCTAATTCTGGCATCTAAGCCCCCATCAAACCCTACACCTTAAACAGTTAAGTGTGCCGCATTGCTTGCGGACTTGCAAGTTCAGGCTCCAGAGCTTCAGGGTTTCGGGCTTAAGTCAGTGTTTAGGGTTTAGGGTTTGCTTTGTAACTCTAAAACCCGAAATCATGCAGGGTTTTAAGGTTTGCACTTTTAGTTCCCCGATCTGCCCAGGAAAGCGATCAGAGCGCAGCTCACGAGCTTGGTCGAGGCAAGCGCTGTGAGCAGAAAGGATCGAACGTGAATAGACAAGATCGAGTTTAGGGTTTAAGGGTTTTGGGTTTGGGGAAACTAATTACTTTGAGCAGAAACCATCCTTGCCTACAGCCGATTCCCCCTTTAGGAAAACCAGTGCAACAAAACCAGGTACGAGCAACATGGCAAAACACGGACCCACCCCAAACCCCTTCACTGAAGAGCCGGTGGTGTTGGATCGTTACTTTGATGACAACCAAAGCCTTCGATAGGGCAGGGTTTTTCCTGCTCAAACTGCAGGCATTAATATTTCGATTATTGTTGAGGTGGGGACTGCGTGAGCTGAGGATTTAGAGAGATTCGGGGTCGCAGTTTCTGGTGCTTATAATTTCACCCCGAAGCAGGTGCTTTTGACAGACTTCCTGCACAGCTATATTCCCGCCCCTCCCCCACCTCATGCATCCCTTACCCCTACGCTCCACACCCGAAACCCTAAACCCCCACACTCCACAGCGTGGGCCGTCTTCGCAAGATCTGAGACTCGGTCTCCGCCCACTCAACCCAAGGACTTGGGATTTAGGATATGTAGGGTTCAGGATTTATGTATAGGGGTTTGATTTAGGATATATAGGATTTATAGGACTTTGGATTTAGGGTTTAGGGCTGGGGATTCAGCGCTTTAGGCTTTGTTCAAAATCAAGAAGCCCTACGCCCCCGAAGTCTAAGAGCCCGGTTCTGGAAAACCCTGAACCTCAAGCCGTGAACCCAGCCCTGATCCCCACCCTTTTCGGTTTAGGGTTTAGGGTTTAGGGGTTTAGGGTTTAGGGTTTAGGGGTTTAGGGTTTAGGTAAATCCTAGACGGTATTCCCTAAACCCCGACCCAAAAAAGGACGTAAATGAGCAAGAGTAGTTTTGGTGGTTCCCTACAACAGCTGTGGTACAATATACACCCGCAAGACCCTATTTTTAATTATGAAGGCCCGTTTTTCTTCATCAAACAACATCCCCTGAGATTCTTTCATCGGAGGGGATCGGCCCTAAACCCGAAACCCTGAACCCCAAATCCTGAACCCTATAAACCCTACATCCTGAACCCTAATTCTTAAACCTTAAATCCTAAACCCGGGATCCTAAACCCGGAACCCTAAACCCTAAACCCAGTGAGTCCTACATTGGAGGGGAAGCGGGCCGCCGATGACCAGAGCAGTGCCAGTGAGAGCAGCAGCGACAGTGTGGTGCCCAGCATTTATGTAAACTCTACCTGGACCCTAAAGCACCCATCTGTTTAGGTTTCCTCATTTTCATTTCCTTAAAACAGTCCTTAATTAAAAAGGTAGGTTCTGTAGGGTCCAGGTAGGGCTTGGTTCTGTAGGATCCAGATAGGATTTAGGGCTTACCTAAAGGGTTCCTGATTAGGAACCCTTATAGCAGCAGTTGGAGCCTTGTCAAGGAACAATTCTTAAATTAAATGGCCCTGTCCTAACCTTAAGCTACCAAACCCTACGTTTTTGTAGGTTCTTATGATAAACCCTAGTATGGAGTTTATAGGGACCCTACAAAAAAGTAGGTTCTGGTAGGTTAAGGTATCCTACCTGGTAAGGCTCGTACATTGTTTTTCCGGGTCCTCCCGTGCAGGTGGTTGAGGATCTAGGGGTGAGGGTTTGGGGGGATTTGGGGGTTTAGGGTTTTGGGGGTAGGGTTTAGGGTTTTGGGTTTTGGGTTTAGGTTGCTTGAACTTTGCCGTGTGCAGGTCGTGACAAAACTGAAAGACAGTCGAACAGTCTAATCCCAACGACTATACGCCCAGAACCTTGAACCTCTTAACATGAAACCCACTAGCCACTGGGCCCTCAAAACCGATAGGTTAATATCAAGACGGGTCGACTCCCCCCCCAAAAAACAAAATCTTTCTCCAAGCTTCTACGCTGCTCGCCAAAATCTTGCTGCTGCTTGCTGCTCAGGTTTCTGAATAATGGATATTAGGGTTTAGGGTTTGTTCCGGGTTTGGGGACAAATGATTCTCAAAATCCCTCTCCAAATATGTTCAAACTCCAAAACCCCTCAAGCCCCCCCTCCCAACCCGCAAACCCTGAACCGTGGCCGTTGTCTTTCAAGGTTGCTCCATTGTTGAAGCGCCGCCCAGAGGGCAAACGGTTCGTTTAGTTCGGTTGCCATGCTCTCGAAGTTGCTCACCGGCGCGGTGGGCTCGACTGCGATATTTTTGTGTGAAAACCCTAAAATCTGGCTTAAACCCGCTTGAAGGTGGAGATTGTGCTGTTGATTGGTGGCCCTCGTCAGTTTCAGCCCCGACCTGCTCAATGGCAGGGTGCGGCAGTGACATGGTCCTGTGACAGTGGCATAGTTTGGGTTTAGGGTTCAGAGCTTCGGGTTCTAACGCTGGCTATGCTGCGATACTGCTGGTAAACCCGCAGGTCTGTGATGGAGACAAACCTGAGGGAGCTGCAAAGGGATCCACCTGTTATACAGGCTTGTGCCCTGACTCACATATGATTCCGCCGTACCGGCATTCCGCGAGCACCTGCTGAGCAAGAGGAAAACAAAGAATCGTTCACAAGCCAAGCCTACAACCCGCAACCCGAATTACTGTACAATGCAAACCCTAATACGCCTCCCAAAAAGAAACCCTGAACCGCCCAAACCTGAACTCCCGCGCCGGCCTCAAAAAGAAAGCTCTCCCGAGGCAGCAAAGCCTCCTCTGACAGCACCAGCAGCGCCAGCAGCGGAAAGGTTCGGAAGAGGCAGGAGATTCTGGGAGGTTTATGGTTTATAGTGTTTAGTTGTGTAGGGCGTAGGAATTTACGGTGTAAGGCTTGTAGGTCGCAGAGTCCAGTCTAGAGTCAAGAGGGCTGTAGTTGTTCCGGATGGATTCCATGGGAGCTGCATTAGTTCAGATTCTTGGGGATGTACCCTCAGACTTCAAGTGTCATTGCTTGATTCGGTCAATGTAGGGGGGTTATTCCGCAGGGTTCCTTATCATAACTACCGTTTAAAACCGCTATACTATTCTGTAAGTGCTGAGTTGAGACCAAACGCTGAAGGCGTTGTCTGGGTGACCCTGCAGAGCCTGCGGTGTTTGAGGTGGCTTCTTTAGGCTTCACGGTGTCAGGTTGAATTTTAATCTATATATATATTTATACAAGAGAAGCCCGAAACCCTAAACCTAAACCCGAAACCCTGAATGGTTAATTTCCGAATCACTGAGCTGAAACTTTGGCTCGAAGCTCTTCCGAATCTCCACAGCCTTAAACTCCAAAAGCCTAAGGCCTTGGACCGTATCTGTTTTTTTCTGGGGGTTTAAAGGAGCGCACCTCAAATCCTAATCAGATGCCACAATCAATGTAAGGAACATCTAAACCCTAAATCCTAAACCCTAAACCCCTAAACCCTAAACCCTAAACCCTTCCTCATTGAGGGGCTTTGAGGCGGCTGGGTTTATGAACCGCACGCCCTCCACACGAACGATAATGTATGAACCTGATTAAGAAACCCTGGGCCTATAACCCCAAAATAGTAGGGTTCATATAAGGAACCCTGATAAAAGACCAATGTTTCTTGATCAGGTTCCTACATTATTATGCTAATTATGAATGAAGGCCCCTGCATTTGGCACCACCACATGTGGCCAGGAATTCCGCGAGGAAGCCGAAGCCTTTGACGGAGGAGGTGTCGCGTTTTTTTACGAATGACGCCAAGCACTGTTTTTTTGGGTTGCGAAGTAAGCGGCTTCATCGGGCCTTGTAGGGACCCACCGGATTCTGAGGGACGCAGGATTATCTTTGGTCTTTTCGGTTTTCCTGTAGGACTTGAGGTCAAGAGTCAGGACTTTAAAGAACCAGGCATTTGGACTTTGGGGTAATCCTAGAGGCTCATACCCTACCCCTTGTTTAGGATACCTATAGTTTTATGGTTAGGTCTATACAAGAGATCTGTTATCTTAAAAAGTAGGCGCCCGAAAAAAGGGGTAGGGTATGAGCTTCTAAGATGGACTTGATGTCTATTATCGGGTCTGGGCTCGGGTGGTGTACCTGAGGGATCATCGGACTTTGTAACTAGGGTTGTTATAAGTAATAAGGGTATATGGACTTATAATTACTATAGCCCCAATGAAGGTACTTATAGCTTATAACTTTACTTACTACGTCCCATCATCATCCAAGTAAGGTCTCGGATGACTTGGTTTCGGGCTCTTGGTGTAAGTTGTGGGGTTGTCCGGCTGTAAGTGTACAGTTCAAGGTTGATTGTGCATGTCTGCATAATAGCAAGACCAACACACGAAACCCACGCTTTGTTCGATCTGCAGTTTTCAGCTTGTGGGTGGGATTTGCTGTGTAGCTGTCGCGTGTTCATCGAAGCTAAAGACGCAGGTCAGCCTGCAGCCATGCGATCCATTATGGATTGCACTTTCCTAGCAAAGGTTAGCGAACTGCTCGCGGCGTTGCTTCTCAAACCAACGACTCCTAAACCCTAAACCCTAAATCAACCCTAACGATTCCAGAACCGCTTCCTGTAGGTTCGGCCAAGATTGATGCCAATTAAGTCAAGGGTGCACAAACTTGTGGCAGTTGGGAAGAGCGCAATAATTGGGTATCTAGGTTTCGGATAGTGATTGCTTTGTATGCTTTCTGCTGGCCCTCCCCATCTCCCTCACACACAAGGGTAAAGGTTTCGGATAGTGGCTATGTAGGCTACTATTTGGGAGCGTGTGTGATAACCAGTTTCTAGGTACTTGGACCCTGTAGGGTCTTGTCCTGCAGGAGCGTGCAGCTGGTCCTCCAGTCGGAAAGGCTCCTTGCCTGCGGCTACACTGGGTTTTGGCGATGATGTTGATTCGTTTTCCTGCTAGTGATGGGGAATGTGCTACGCTTCAGCTTGAGGCTTTAGGGCTTTGGGTTGTAGAATGATGATGATGACGCACGTGGTGCTGCCGATGGTTGTGTTGATGGATGTTATGCTGGTGGCGGTGATGGCAACACTTTGAACATGCGTTTTTGTTTGTTGCGTTTCGGTGCCTTTGGACCGTAATTACACATGCATGTCGTTTGCTAAAGGGGCCTAAATAATTACCAATACTATTTTGGGGTTCCTTACTATTCTTACAGTACGATGGGCCCCAACACCCTATTCTATCTATGAAGGCCCCTATGCTAAACCCATATAATAGCCCCTGTAGTAGCCCTTATAGACCCCTTTAAAAGGAACCCTTTAAAGGAACCCTATTCTAATTATTAAGGCCCATATATTACCTTTCAATGGTTGCAAGATGCCAGTCCATCAGTCAGAAAAACAAAGGTATAGGCCAGCTAGAGAGACCAGAAGCGCCCATTTGGGGCTAACTTATTTTGCGGTCCCTAGTATGCGGATCCTACTATTTCGGGTACTAAATTGGGGTCCAGAAAGACCACACCAGTTTCCTACACAGTTGAGGGTGTTTAGCGATTTTGGCGAGCAGGCTCCCCTCCAAAAGCTGCCCTCTCGACCCTAACCCTACATCCTAATCCTTTCCCGCTAATATAACACCGAGAGTTCAGTAACAAGTCGGAAAGTGTGTTTATAGCTAGGGGGGTATTTTTATCTCTATTGTGACTTTTGAGGGCTCTTGCTCTTGCTCCTGTGCGGGCTTTTTTTTCCGCTCCCGCTTGGCCTCTCTCTCTCTCTCTCCCTCGCTGCTCTTCCTAGGGTTTAGGGTTTAGGGTTTAGGGCTTTTGCTCTTGCTCTTACTCTTCCTTTTGATCTTACTCTTGCTTTTGCTCCAGCTCTTGCTCTTGCTGGTGTTCTTGCTCTTACTGCTCTTGCTCCTGCTCCAAACCCCCCTAGTGCAAATTAGGTTTTAAATGGCAGGGACGATTTCGGGAGGATAAGCCCCAAAGTGTTTTTATTGATGGGGGGAGGGGGTGGGGTTAATACATTTGGGTGGTTGTCGAAGTTATGGCCCCTTTTGGGGTACCCTAAATATTAGGTGCGCATTATAATAGGGACCCAAAAAGGCACCCTAATTTGGACAAGTACCCATTTGGGAAGGGATTAAACGGTCCTAAACCCTAAACCCTAAACTTAAACGGCCCTAAACCCTAAACCCTAAACCCTAAACTTAAACGGTCCTAAACCCTAAACCCTAAACTTAAACGGCCCTAAACCCTAAACCCTAATCCTTCCCCCACCCCAGCGGGACCGGAAAGCCTTCGCGACAGGTGCCTATATGCCCCGAGTGTAAGGCCGCTCCGACCCTCGTTTTCGAGTTTGTTGAATTTAGACAGTTATAGGGGTTCTATTATGGGTCCCTTTAAAGGGATCTATAGGGATTCTGTAAGGGTGTAGGGTTTAGGGCCTACTTGGAGGTTCATGGGTAGTTATAAGGGAGTTTCCAAAAATTAGGGATACCTTATTTTGGGGTCCTTATAATCAGGATCCTACTATATAAGGTACTATACTAGGGTCCCCTATTATCGGAAACTCTCAGATAGCCGTTGAGAGAACTTTACACTTTTTCGCGTTGGTCTACCTTAGATTGCCGCGGTCCCGGCTACAAAGGAAGAGAGTGAAAGATCAATGGACATGGTAAGCAAAATGGGGGACAAACTCTGGTTCCAAAGCCTTTAGCCCTAAACCCCTAAACTCTCCCCCCCCCTAAGGGTATTGTGAGTTCCATAAACCCCAGTGGGTTCCCTTCAAGGGTATCATAGTAGAGTTCGCCTTGAACCCTAAACCCTAAACCCCTAAACCCTAAACCCTAAACCTTGGCTATCTTGGGAGCCCAGGGCCCTTCGAGCATTATCACGAAGAAGTCAGAACAAGGTTTGGGGTTTAGGAGTTTAGGGTTTTGGGGTTTTGGGGTGTTGGGAGTTTAGGGTTTTAGGGGTCTTGGGGTTTAGGAGTTTAGGGTTTTAGGGTTTTTGGGGTTTAGGAGTTTTGGGTTTTGGGGTTTTTGGGGTTTAGGAGTTTAGGGCTTTTGGTTTAGGAGTTTAGGGTTTTGGGGGTTTGGAGTTTATGAGTTTAGGGTTTTGGGGGTTTGGGGTTTAGGAGTTTAGGGTTTTGGGTTTAGGAGTTTAGGGTTTTGGGGGTTTTGGGTTTAGGGTTTAGGCCATTATCCTCGTGCTGTCAGAGTCAAATTCAGAGCTGATCGTCCAGAAGATATATGTTCCATCCTTCTCGTTCACTGGAAGAAATTAAATGGCCGAATAATCAAACGTAGAGGCCCTGCGTGCTAAGAAGGAGCGTCTTGGGGTTTCCCCTTTTAGAACCTTGGCCTACCACTTCATCTACATCAACCGCATGCGAGCCTCGCAGGTGCACGGCGGTGGGAAGCACACTTCCTTCCGAATGCCACCGTCCGCAACCTCTTGCAGAGCATGATCCTTGCCATGACGGCGATGGTTTACACACCCACGTCAACCAGCTTGGTGATGCACAACTTCGCTGAGAAGATCTGCGAGGGTCACTTCGGTAGGCTCAAGCAGCCGTTCCGGGGGACACCATCCATTCGAGACTGTGTCTTGTCCACTGCCAGAGTACACATGGAGCAGCATCGAAAGGGTTGATGGACAAAATCCTGCATTACCTTAAGGACCCTAAATTATGGGAATTATGGTATATTCCTTATTATGGGTCATGCAGGATTTTGTCCATCAGCCGAAGGGCCTCGAGCTGCCCAAGCCCTGCTACAGCAACCTTCGCCTCAAACGTGCCCAGCAACTTGTGGAGGAATCCTTCCAGTCTGCATGTCGGCTAATTAATCCCTAAACCCTAAAGCTCTAGGCCCCAATCCCTAAACCCTAATCCCTAAACGGCCCTAAACCCTACATCCTACATCCCTGAACCCTAGGCCCGTATACTCTAATCTCTAAACCACTAAACCCCTAGACCCTAAACCTTATTCCTCATGGCCCTAAACCCTGTACCTAATCCCTAAACGGCCCTATACCTTAAACCCTAATCCCTAAACGGCCCTATACCCTATAGAGCCCTTACAGATGCCTTTAAGGAGCTCTAAGAGGGACCCTAAAGGGACCATGTGGGCACATGGACCCTTAAAGAATCCCTACTGTACATGGACCCTTAAACCCTGAACCCTACCAGGACCCCCCAAGTACCCTTTAATAGAGCCCTTATGGTCCTCAATAGTGGGTATTTAGGGTATAATAGAGGGTAGTTGGGGGGTCTAGGTAAGCCCTATGGAACCCATATAGATCCCTAAACGGGATCCTTCTGGAAAGAGCCAACTTGCGTTTCTGGAGGCTGGCTTCCTGAAGCCGGATGGAGTCTGGGCCCTAGCCAAGGATGAAAGGAGGCTCTTGGGGTTTAGGGCTTCAGGGTTTGGGGTTTAGGGGTTTAGAGGTTTAGGGTTTAGGGCTTGAGGGTTTGGGGTTTAGGGGTTTATAGGGTTTAGGGTTTAGGGGTTTAGGGTTTAGGGTGGTTTAATCTTGGGGCCCAAACAATTACCAATACTATTGTGGGGGTTCCTTTTTATGGTTATAGTGATATAACCCAAACCTCCCGTTGTAACTATTCAGGCCCCTATATTATAGGGTTTAGGGTTTAGGGTTAATTCTAGGTCCGAACATGTAGGCTTTTCGGGGTTGGGGGTGGTGCGGTTCAGGGGTTTTAGGGGTTCCCTAAGTTAGCAGAACCCTTGCCCATTTCGGGTAATAATACCACCAGTCAACCCATTAGACGATTATTCCTATACTCCCCCCTACACCTCACCAACTATATCACCACTACTACCCTATGACCNCCAGTCAACCCATTAGACGATTATTCCTATACTCCCCCCTACACCTCACCAACTATATCACCACTACTACCCTATGACCAATACCAGTATGGGAATAACCGATTACCTCATCCATATAAGAGGATTATTCCTATACTTCCCCCAAATATCACCACTACTCCCCCATTCCCAATACCAGTATAGGAATAACCAATTACCCCATCCATATTCCCTAAGGTGGTANTACCTCATCCATATAAGAGGATTATTCCTATACTTCCCCCAAATATCACCACTACTCCCCCATTCCCAATACCAGTATAGGAATAACCAATTACCCCATCCATATTCCCTAAGGTGGTATTATCATCCCGAAATGGGCAAGGGTTCTCTCATAGAGTTTACTAGGTTTAGGGTTACAGGGTGATGCGCATCATGCCTTGATGCTGGCTCAGGCGATTGCTCGAGGCAACAATATCAAGCAGCATGCTTGCAAACATGTGTGCAGCACAAACTGTTCCCACAGTTGTGTGTTCNTACAGGGTGATGCGCATCATGCCTTGATGCTGGCTCAGGCGATTGCTCGAGGCAACAATATCAAGCAGCATGCTTGCAAACATGTGTGCAGCACAAACTGTTCCCACAGTTGTGTGTTCCTTGCAGAAGTGATGTTGCAATGTTTCCTTTCTGTGCATACTTAGCATGGCACAGCAACCCGCTTCCAGCAATGCTGTTGCGAAGCGGGCAAGAAGAGACGAACCCGATTGGTTGTCCAAACTGGAGCAAGCAGAGTCCAAATGCAACGAACTAGACAGCCAGTTGGATAAGGCGTTCGAGACAGAGGATCGCGATGAGATGCGCATTCAGCNGGATAGACTGAATGATGCAAGAAAAGACAAGGAATGGGCTCAACAGATGCTCCTGAAGTCGAGCTCAGAAGCCCCTCGCCGGTTTCCATCCTTACCTTTTCCTCCAAGTTCTAGGTTTCACCTCCCTCCTTATCCCCACTACTTAGCCTATTTAGTCCCCTTAAGTAGTTCACGCTAGGAGGTTTGGTCCTTGCTAGGTTCTTTGCTTGGTTAGTTTGGTGGTTCGGGTGGTTTTGTTCGGGTTTACTTAAGGGTTGCAGGTGTTCGGAGGTTATAGGCTTTGGTGTGTACGGCTTTGGCTTTGAGGTGTTATCTTGCTAGATCAGACTACTCAGGACACGCCTGACATAATTTTAAAGCAAGTGGTGCCGCGTCTGAATGAACTGCAAAATGAACTGAAGCAGGCGGTACCGCTTCAAAAGGTTATCGCTGAGACAGTGATGCGGACATCTCGTGTTGCCCCCATACCATATGATCGTGGCGTGGCCTGACGTTTTTCTTCGTCTACGTCTGTTGAGGTGCGAGAGCATTACACACTAGGAAATGATGAACTGCGCTGTGCCATTCTGTCGGATATATATCGTGACACCTTGACAAGCAGGGAAAGATGGGCCAAGTCACTTGGATGGGGAAGTGCTTTTCCAGCAGTGGCGGAGCACATCATACCAGAAGGGCAGCCAACACCGGCAGCAATGGCCGACATCCGAGTGGACGACCCAGCCAACGCGATCCCTCTTTTCTTTCTGGAGCTTGTCGTGATTCAGGCTGGACACTTTGCCATCCTTCCGAGCGGCGCAGACCTTGATGATGGCGTGGAGTTCAAGGTCTACGTAAGCATGTCCATGCGTCGTCGAGCAACTTTCTACGTCAAGCGCACCGGTGACGATCGAGAACAACTACCGCAGGATCGCCGTGTGTTTGTACGAAAGAATGGGCGACAGCAGGAACTCCTGTTGGGAGATTTGGACAATCGCACGTTCTGCTACTCTTTCCGAGGATCAATGCGCTCACTTTACCAGAAAGCCGTCATGGCCTATGGCGAAAGTCAAAAGAAGCATCGTGGTGGTATCCCAAACCCTGAGGAGACCAAATACTACGAGCGATTTCTGCGGCACTGCACTCGGCTGGGAAGCCTTTTGACCCGGGCGCTTGTGCATCCTGAATCGCAGGAAAGAGAGCGGTGACATATGTACAGTTTTGTTTCACCGAGAGTATCAAGAATGCGGCGTGCGCGTGAATGAAAGTATGCTTCAGANTTCAGAGGACGATGACGACTGCAGCAATGCTGACATCCTTTCAGCAGAAACTGATGCAAGGGTTTCGAGGGAAGTTGGGGTTTAGACACCTGAGTATGCATTGTACCCTTGTCAACGTACTGTATCTCAGGCAGTACGCATCCTGCTGTATTCTCGCAGGAAAGTCTAGGATCACCCAAGGCGAGTTGATAGAAGTGAATCTTAAAGCCGATTTCTGTTCAATTTAAGCCCGTACAAGAACTAGAACTTCTATGAAGCACTCATGAAAACNAGAAGTGAATCTTAAAGCCGATTTCTGTTCAATTTAAGCCCGTACAAGAACTAGAACTTCTATGAAGCACTCATGAAAACCGCATACAACGCAACACCACGCAGAACCAAAAATGCAAAGACACACACACACACACGAAATCTAATTTGACAGGTCAGGGGTTGGGAAGTTTTTGGGTGCAAACATCCAAAACGTACAATAGCACTTTTGTTATTCAATCAAAGTCATTAGTTTTTAGGTAATCTTCGGAGATTTTCGGAATGCTTTTTTGTGTCTTCAACCATTGTGCNTAGTTTTTAGGTAATCTTCGGAGATTTTCGGAATGCTTTTTTGTGTCTTCAACCATTGTGCTTTCGGTTTATACGGAAAACGTGCATCCAGAAACTTTTCCCATGTGTATCCGTCGTTGCATTCAACTCGTGACATTTTTTGTTTTACTACTGATGATGTATTATTTGAATACATTATGTGTTCAATACTGTTGTGTTCTTGTCTGTTTTCAATGTAGTTACAAATCTTTTTTATATTATTGGATATTGGTTCNATTTTTTGTTTTACTACTGATGATGTATTATTTGAATACATTATGTGTTCAATACTGTTGTGTTCTTGTCTGTTTTCAATGTAGTTACAAATCTTTTTTATATTATTGGATATTGGTTCGAGTTTATATAATCACAAAACCTTTGTTTAGTATCCGATCGTTTTTTGAATGTTTTGTCGTACTCTGCTATTGCTGTATTCCACAATTTGGTATAATATGTTTCTATACCATCGCTACCATTCCAGAATGAATTGTAACAGTTCCTAATTTCCTTATGGATTTTCTGATTGTAATCGCCAGT
>BGNK01003594.1:0-68439 GCA_003297005.1 Symbiodinium sp. clade A Y106
CTCCACCTGGTCTTCCGGCCGTGCGACGAAAGACACCAGATGGATCACTACAGCTTGGATACGTGCGACCTACATGGCACGCCTTCGTAGACTTCCGACCAGAAGCTCTTCATGGAACCCAAAAGCGTACAGGAAGCTGCATCTACATCTCTGCCTACACCACGCGTCTACTTGATCAACTACCTGCTGAGAAGCGACATCAACTACACAACCTTGGCTTTCCGCTCAAGGCCATTCAGGTTGTGACCTACCCTCAAGGAGCCAGACGTGACGCAGGATACGGCCGAAGTTGGATCAGAACTACGAGTTCGATGGGAAGCTCAAATTGCCAAGTTCCACAAAGCGGCGGGACACCCCTCGAATCGCAACCTGGCCCGCATCATCAAGGAGGCCGGCCATGAAGAGTGGAAGGTGGAGATGGCCAAGAACTACCATTGTCCCGCGTGTGCCAGTCTGAAGAGTGGCGGAACCTCTTCAGGAAGTGTGCCCCCAGCTACGACGCATAAAATGTACTCAGCATGGCACGCTGTTGGAGTGGACTCTGGCGAGTGGATCCCACCAGGCTCCAAGATCAAGGTGAAGTTCCTGCTTCTGATGGATCTGGCTACGAAGCTCCGTGTGGTGTGTCCTCTCTTCTCGTACGACTTCCTGGAAATGAGGACCGAGTCTGGACATGATCTCATCAAGGCCTTCTCCGAGCGATGNCTGATGGATCTGGCTACGAAGCTCCGTGTGGTGTGTCCTCTCTTCTCGTACGACTTCCTGGAAATGAGGACCGAGTCTGGACATGATCTCATCAAGGCCTTCTCCGAGCGATGGCTTTCACTCTTTCCAAAGCCAAAACTACTGGTTCTGGATGCGGCCAGGAGTTTTTCTTCAGATGCTGTCCATGAGTTTGCCAGCAGCATCAATGTGACTCTGTCCTACGTGGCCGAGAAGGAAGCCTGGGCGCATGGTGTGGTCGAGGCCGGTGTGAAAGATCTCAAGATGACGGCCTCTGCCATTCACTTGGAGGCCTTGGAGCAAGATCCCATGGTGACCCTTCTTCTGGCCACTTCAGCCTTGAACTCCACAGAGTATACTGCTGGCTACTCCGCATTTCAATGGGCTTTTGGTCAAGAGTACTCCTTGACTGATGAGGATGTGCGAACCTATGCCCTGGCGGACTTCAAGGACGACTTCACCCGACTGGTGGCTGGCCGCGAGCGAGCTGAGGCCATTGCCAAGGAAACCAGAGCCAAACGTGTCCTCACGAAGTTGGGAAATACCACTGTGCGCCAACCCTTGCGGACCTACCATCCTATGGACTTGGTCAAGATTTGGAGGCGAGTTTGGCCCAAGGAACAATTTCAAGGACCTCGTGGTGGTCTAAAGAAANGGAAATACCACTGTGCGCCAACCCTTGCGGACCTACCATCCTATGGACTTGGTCAAGATTTGGAGGCGAGTTTGGCCCAAGGAACAATTTCAAGGACCTCGTGGTGGTCTAAAGAAATCAGGGCGTCCTCACTGGATAGGGCCTGGTCGAGTGGTGTTCAGCGAAGTGTTGCCGCATCAAGATGCAGATGACGATCGACGGCACATTGTGTGGGTGCTGGTCGGCTCACAACTTTTCCGATGCTCTGTCCACTCCGTGCGCCCCGTGACAGAGTCTGAGCGGTTCCAGTTTGAAACGGACAAGTCCGAAAACTACACGTCATGGAAGACGCTTGCGGATGTTTTGCCCGAAAGAGAATACATGGACCTGACGGACCAGGCACCCCGTGAGGATGAGAATGAGTTGCCAGCCCTACCACAAGCACCAGATCCAACTACAATGGTTGTGCCTCGACGCCGTGTGGTGAAGAAGACTACTCTGAAGGTGTCGGTTGATACCGGTCAGTCCAATTCGACAGGCTCCAGTGCTCGTCCCCCGGTTCAAACAGAACGAGGCACTTCAAGCACCTCTTTGGCATCTGGTCCCCCGGTTTGAACAGAACAAGGCACTTCAAGCACCTCTTTGGCATCTGGTCCCTCTGGTCCTCCGATTGACGAGGATGTGAATGACTACTCTCAAGGGGAGGCCAAGCGTCAAAAGCTGGAGGACTGGGTGAACGATCTCTACGTGGAAGCAGCACAGGAAGCGCATGCATTGGACATCTACAGCGCCTTCATGGAAGTCGACGAGTGTATGAAGATAGAGTTCGAGGTCAGTGCGCCTACCTCGAATCGTCAAAGAAAACTTCTGGAACGACATCCCGTGCTCTACATGGTGAAGAAGATGCGAGACTCTGAGGTTTCCCTGTCCAGACTGTCTGCTGCTGAAAAGGAGTTGTTCACCCGTGCCAAGACCAAGGAGGTAGATTCCTTCCTCAAGCACGAGGCTGTAAGGAAGTGTCTCGACGACAAGGAGATCAAAAAGGCCTTCGAGAGTCGCCGGATTGTTCGTTCACGATGGGTTTTGACTTGGAAACCTACACCTCAAGAAGAACTCCCGGACGCACGGAAGGACGCTGCTGAGAATCCCAAGTCCGTGTTCACGAAGGACGGTGGCAAGAAGGCGAAGGCCAGAATTGTCCTACTGGGCTTTGAGCATCCAAGTCTTTTGGATCCCACCTTCAAAACAGCTTCACCTGTTCAGTCATCCTTGGGAAGAAACCTACTTTATAGCATGGCTGCATTCCACCAGTGGAATCTAGAAGGGCTTGACTTGGCGACAGCCTTTCTGCAGACGCAAGCTACGGAGGCGGACAAGGAGATTTGGACCACAGGTGTTCGCGAGCTTCGTGAAGCCCTTGGAGTTGACGAAGGTGGCATCATGAGGATCCTTAGAAATATCTACGGGAGCACGACAGCGCCCAGAGGGCTNGACAAGGAGATTTGGACCACAGGTGTTCGCGAGCTTCGTGAAGCCCTTGGAGTTGACGAAGGTGGCATCATGAGGATCCTTAGAAATATCTACGGGAGCACGACAGCGCCCAGAGGGCTATGGTTGGATCTCCATAAGACCTTAACGTCCCTTGGTGCTCACGCTGTACAAGGTGAACGTTGCCTGTGGATATGGAAGTCTCAGGATAGAGTTGACAACCTCAATGGCCGCGAGTTCCCCAAGGTGATCGGTGCCATGGGTGGCCATGTGGATGACTTTCACCGTATTGGCGATGACACCCCTGAATGGCTGGCTGTGAAGGCCAAAGTGAATGGTGCCTACAATTGGGGTATGTCCAAAACCGGAAACTACCGTCATGCCGGCACGGATGTGACAACCACCCCTGATGCTCAAGGCTACATGCAGATCACTGTCAACCAGGACTANGTGAATGGTGCCTACAATTGGGGTATGTCCAAAACCGGAAACTACCGTCATGCCGGCACGGATGTGACAACCACCCCTGATGCTCAAGGCTACATGCAGATCACTGTCAACCAGGACTACTACATCGACGGCATTCCCGACCTCGATGTGACTCCCGACCGATTGGCCGAATCAGGCCCAATGACCAAAACAGAAGTTGCAGCCTGCCGCACCGCCCTCGGTGCCCTTCAATGGGTCGCCATCCAGACGCAGCCCCAAATCTGTGCAAGATGCAATCTTCTGTTGACTGATCTGGTCACGCGAGGAACATTGGATGTTGGTCGTGAAATTCAGGAAGTCATTGGCGAGGTCAGAAAGGAGCCTATGTCCTTGAAATTCACACGGCTACCGACAGCTCGACATTGGGCCGAGCTCACCATTATCACCATGGGTGATCAGGCGCATGCCAACCGTCCGAAGGACGACTCGACCGGCGGAATGGTGACCCTCATGGCTGGTCCCGAAAGTGCTCGAGGTGACGTATGTGCGATGAACATTTTGGCTTGGCGAACATGGAAGCTGCAGCGCAAGGCTATCAGCTCCAACGATGCAGAGGTTCAAGCGATGTTGGAGTCCGAAGACCACAACTTCAGGACGAGGTTGTTGTGGAGCGAACTACATGGTGCTGGAGGAACAGCGACAGTACCTCAACGAGAGTGAACCTCATCGAGGAGCAAGAGCGCCAGGTTCACGGCATCAAGGGGATTGTGTGCACCGACAGTCGTGGCGGCTACGATGCTGTGGAGCTGAATGAATCGCCGCTGCTGGGATTGAGCAACATGAGAGCAGCTCTTCAGGCATATCAACTCCGAGCGAACCTAAGGCGCTCAGCTGGAGAACTGAGATGGGTTGCTTCAGACTTTGATCTTGGAGATGGGCTTACTAAGAAGCACCCAGATTGTAGAGTTGGCCTTTTGAAGTTGCTTCGCTCAGGCCTTTGGTGCATTCGCTTTGATCCCCAGTTTGCTTCCGCTAGGAAGAATAAGAAATCTGGCAAGAGTGCAATCACTACGATTGATGAGGTCCTGGCTCCAACCGATCAGCTGACTTCTTTTGGGGTTGATGCAGTATTCATATCTAGTGAGGCTTGGTTGTACAACATTCTCAGCTGATCGTGCAACTCTTGTACAATCGCAGCTGTTGGAGACCAAGGGGCCCCTTGTTTAGGTGTCACTAGCGATTCCACTTGAAGCCACGGACCGTGCGATCGCGCACGTGAAAACAAGACTGAGCGTTCAGTACGCTTGTGTTCTTCAGTGACCTGCACCCGTGATCTTGGTCAAAGCCCAATCAAGCTACCCTGCAGCATCCGCTGCACAAACCTACACACATTGATGCGTATGGTTCACCCGCCCTCCATATAAATCCCGCCAAAAAGTTAATTCATATTATAACATCATAATATGAACTAATCCCCCTCCTTCATTCTCAAACTTTCCATATGCTTATTCGTTTTCTTATGCCTGGCAAGGTGGCATTTCAGAACATCGCAATCACAAACATCGCAGTGAACCACCAAAGAATTATACAACATTTTCTCTTCCCTGTGCCTCTCACGATAATCTTTATTCTGTTCCATCCGTTTATCCTTATGAATTTCCCTATACAACTTCATATTTTCAATGCACCGCCTACACGACATATAACCTGCATCAAATTCCTCAACCCTCCGATTTCTCCGACACGTAGAACATTTTTCCTAGGCGCCAGTTCATTTACACACACTCTACATATCTCCGCGTCGCTATGCACGCGAGGCGACTGCGTCGCGTCCACTTCAAAAAACTCATCTGCTCGTCTCCTCTTACATCTCATACAACATTTTCTAGAATTCACCATGCCTGATAATACTACCTTCTCTTTAAGACAAAAACTTCCAAAAACCCTTATCAAAAAACCTCAAACCAAAAACCCAACCAACCAAAGCCGAAAGTCTCGTTCTCTGCGGGACTGAAACTGGGGCCGTAGGGTCACGGTCCGGGTCAACTGACGGGTCATCATCCATGTTTTCGCTGTCCGTCCGGGCACCGGGAGTAGAAGCTGCGTCGGTGGTGGGTGTAACCGCTGGTGGGCCACCACCAGGGGGGGAGGGTTGACCGGGTGAGGAGGTGGAGGCCCACGAGGAACCGAGGTTGGACTGGGCCAGGAAAATTGCCCTGACTGTCGGGCTGTCGGGGATGTCCGAGCTGTGCGGCAAACAGGCCAAGAAGAGCTGGTAGGCGGTGCGGGGGTCGTGGATCGTCATCATCGTCCATGGCCTCATCAAAGGTCCTCGCGTCGGCGCTTGCGGTTAGTCTTGTCGATGTAGACGGTGGCACCGCGATTCTGGACCTGGCGGACAATAGTGGAGGGCAGGCGTGTCAGCTGCCATGGTGTCCGACTCGATCCAGGTCGGGGTGCACATGCTCCGGGAGGCCGGTGCCGTGGACCAGCCAGTACATGTTCGGCGTCTGTCCTGGGCCTTCTGTGATTCTGTGGGCGATTCCTTCGACGACCTCGACCTTCCCACAAATGCCGACATGGAGGCCGAGCGGAACTAAGAGCGCTGTTGAACCTTCTCTACCACCTGCCACACCTACCTCCAACAAGCTCACCGGATGTCTGAAGAAGCCTCCTTCAAGATCCTTCCCAGGTACCGCAAGGCTAAGGATGCACAAACCTCTGCCGGAGCTTCCACCTCTGCTGGAACCAAGTCACCAACAACGTCTGGGAGTTCTCCCATGAGCACGAGGCCGTGCCTGGGAGGATTCTCAAGGCCCACTTCATTCTGAAGTGGTCGAAGCATCCAGATGGGAAGCCCTCGAACCAAGGCTCGTCTGATTATACTCAGGGATTTCGCGACCCCGACGCCCTTGCCGGCTTGGTGGATTCCACGCGTCCTTACGAGGCTGGGCCGGACGACCCTGATGTCCTTAGCAGCTACTCTTGGATGGGATACGTTCATTGCGGATATCACCACCGCGTTCCTCCAAGGAAAAGAACACGCTGCAGCCAGGACCTTATGGATCCGACTGCCCGCGGATGCCCGCCAGCTTCTGGGCATCACTGACGCCCGGGTACTCATGAGGACCAAAAAGCCGGTCTATGGTCTCTGCGACGCACCGAGGGCATGGTTTGTTGAGGCAACCAGGCGTCTCACCACGCTGGGTTTCGTCCAGCACCCCCTGGATGCCTGCTTGTTCCTCCTTTTCAGCCCGGATCTGAAGGGCGCCATTGGCCTCCACGTTGACGACTTGATGGGTATCTCCGATCCAACCGTCCGGCAAAAGATAAAGGAGGACCTGCAACAACTGTTCTCCTTCCGCGACTTCCGGGAGAATCAAGACAACTTCGAGTTCCTCGGTGTGCAGATCTCGAAGACCCTCGACGGCGGCTACTCCTGCAGCCACGACTCCTACCTCAACAAGATTAAGCCAATTCGCAGATCCCGACAGCCCCACCACCGAGAAGGAGCCCACACAACTCCGTGCCCTGATTGGGGATCTGCAGTGGGCTGCTACTCAGACGTCCCCTCACCTTCAGGTGCATACGTCTATGTTGGCTGCAGAAGTCTCCAAGGCCACTGTCTCCACTCTACTGCATGGCGGCGAATAAAGCACTGAGGTTTGCGCAAGCCGAAGCGGATGTTCAGCTCCTCTACACCCCGCTTGGTTGTGATTTGCGAGACATTGCTTTTGTGGCGTACTCGGGTGCAGCGTTCGCCATCAGGATTGACCTCTCAAGCCAAGGCGGCTACCTCATCTGCGCCACCTACAAGTCCATCCTGAATGGAGCGGTGTGCTCTTATTACCACCTCCTTACCTGCTTGACTGGCGGTCGTTCCGCCTGCCGCGCGTTGCCCGCTCTACATTGGCAGCAGAAGGTGAGGCTGCCGCGGAGGCTGTTGACAATTTCCATTTCGTGGTGACCTTCTGGCGAGCTCTCCTGGATGCAAGTTACCGCATCGATGGGACTGAGGAATGCTTTGCATGGCCACATCCCTGCATCCTGGTGCTTGACGCAAAATGCCTCTACGACGTTCTCCAACAAGACATGCTTGGAGGCCCTGGTCACCCGTGACAAGCTGAAGGAGGTCGGCGGAGAAGCTAGGTGGGTGTCGTCGGAACGACAGTATGCTGATGGCCTCACCAAGGACTCGGCCACCCAGCTTCTGGCCGACCGACTACGCACACACAACATAAGATTTTTGCGGATGACACCTACCAGGCCAGTCGAAAGAAGAAAGCATCAGAGCGAGCGCAAAGTGCGAACCTGTTTGCGCGGCCCAAGGCTGCTGCGTTTGCTGTCGCCGCCGCAGCTCTTCCGGTTGGGTCCGAGGGCTTCTCCCCGGACGAGTCCCAGGCCATTGTTCTGTACCAGATGATCCCTGAGACTACGCCGACGCCGGGTGGCCGTCGACCTCCTGGGTGCGCCGTGTTGCCATCCTGAGTACCGCCCCCTGGCAAGTTGATGTTTCCACCCAAACAGAGGATGAGATCCTTGACCCAGACCGACATCACCTACCTGGTGCAGCCTTTTTCCGGATATGAGAACCTTCCTCGATCGGGGATGTCAGACGAACAGCCTTCCCCATGGAAGCAGCCACAACACCCTTGAGGCTCTACACCTCGATCTGGCCGCGGTCCGCAACTACAACCGCAATTTGGCTGCCGCTGTTCAAAGACAACAACACCTGATCGACTAACACGCGACCAACCGCCTGAGCTACCACCACGTCGTGGACCTGTATTTCACCCCTCATGTGCCTACTGTTCCGACCAATGGATCCCTGTACCGGCTCACCTGCGCTACAACCCTCACTTTGCAGTCCAGCGGGTTCCCGACAACGTCCCGACCTCGTCGTTTTCTACAACTGCTCCTGCGGATCCCACATACCACATTGCCGCTGAAACCGGTGCCTCGTGAACCCACGAGTCTGGCAGCCGATGCCCGACTACGGCATCTTTTCTCGATGTTTTCTCCATCTACCCTTTTGCAGGAGCCACGTACAGCAAGAACCGCCCCCTGTGTGAAGTTCGCTCCACAAACATGAGTTTGACACGGCAAACGCTTGTCACAAACCGCTGCCTTCCACCTCAATGGTGGGATGTTCGAGCACGAGCCTTTTGGCGACGAAAAAGGACAGTACGTCCTTGCTGAATGACTGTGAAGGCCCAGGACTTTGTGAGCTAGACAGGTTCACGCCTAGGTTCACGGACTACCGTCCCACCATATCACCGATAACAATTCTTACCAACATATCATATACCCACTAACCCAAAAGACCTTCACAATTCTCCTAACACCATTCTTACCAACATATCATATACCCACTAACCTAAAAGACCTCAACAGTTATCCTAACACCATTCTTACCAATCCTCCTATCAACCCAAACCCCCATTACCAAAGCCCCCTAACCCAAAATCCTACCCAAACCCCTACCCGCGAACCCCGGCGTGAACCTTATTTAATTTTCATAATTAAATATTATGAAAACTAATCTTCAAAGGAATTCCTTATAGCCTCCAAATACCAAAACTTACGAATAATGTGCAATCTCATTTGTTCGTGGTTTCCTTGTGTCTCATCTGGCAAGTTGCTTACATAATTATTTTGCTTTTAATGAAGCTTTCACGAAATCTTATAAACTCATTTATTTGCGAAATATGTGCTCTACCCTCTTTATGGTTTTCGTAGTTCTCTGGCTTTATACGCTGACCACATTTGCAAACAAACGCTCCGTTTTGTGCAGTTTTCTCGCGTTTCTTCCTATTGATTTCGTCTTTATGTGTTTCGTAAAACTGGTTCCAATACACCCTTCTTTTCTCTCTGCATACACGACAATGTTTAAAGCCATCAAACAATTCCATAGCAGTTTCTTTCTTGCATTTTACACAAACTTGCCTGTTCTCTTCCATTCTTAATATTATATGTCCTCCTCTAATTATGTAAGCCCCTATATCATCACATTACCCTTCTCTTCCTTTCCCATTTTAAAATTTTATTTCCCCCCTTCTTTTAACCCCTTTTTCCCCAATTCCCCCCCCAACCCATTGTGGCCGGGAACCCACCCCCCCCCCCCCCCGCAGTGCAACCGCAAAGCCCCCGCAGTGCAACCGCAAAGCCCCCGCAGTGCAACCGCAAAGCCCCCGCAGTGCAACCGCAAAGCCCCCGCAGTGCAACCGCAACCCCAGTTTATACCCTTGTAAACTCCAATTGTCGCCCGCAAACCCCAGTTTACACCCTTGTAAACTCCAATGTTCGCCCGCAAACCCCAGTTTACACCCTTGTAAACTCCAATTTTGGCCCGCAAACCCCAGTTTACACCCTTGTAAACTCCAATGTTCGCCCGCAAACCCCAGTTTACACCCTTGTAAACTCCAGTTTTCGCCCCCGCAAACGCCAGTTTACACCCTTGTAAACTCCAGTTTTCGCCCCCGCAAACGCCAGTTTACACCCTTATAAACTCCAGTTTTCACCCCCGCAAACGCCAGTTTACACTCTTGTAAACTCCAATTTCGCCCCCGCAAAGTTCCAGTTTACACCCTTGTAAATTCCAGTTTACACCTCAGCACCCTTCCAAACAATAACACCTATATATAAGCGTTTTGTCTTTAAGGCATTTAACAAAGACCAACATAACCAAAATCAAAACAGGAGACTAAGGAGAAACCATTTAAAGAAATATTAACAATATATTTTAATCTAGATTATCATATGACTGGAAAGGCTATCCGTGACAAAAAACACCTAAACAACAAGAGACAACGATTAATAGAAACAAAAGCACCTAAGAACGTTATTACCAAAGATAATCAAATTGTTGATTTATATGAGAACCGCCAACTTTCAATTTTCAAAACCGCCGAAAAACTCATCAACGACATGACAACGGGAACACAAAAAGAAAAAACAAGAGGCATTAAAAAAGCAGAAAAGGCCATTGAAAAGTTTGAGTCCAAAGCCCCGCTATCGGAACGAATGAATAGAACAGCCGAAAAAGCCAGGGAGGGAAAGCAGATAAAGGTTTTACGGCGCATTTTCGGAAAACAACCTTTAAGAAATGTTGTATCCAAAACAAAGGAACTTTTCAAAATCGCAAAACGTATTCCATTAAATACATGCTTCTTTCAACGCAGAACCGCTCAGGAAAAAAACGAGCCTTTGAAGTCAATGGCAGAAATTATTATCCGCTACTTAATCCAGCACAGAGAGAAGCAAATGTAAAAGCAAACGACTTTATAGAGACCGTCATAAAACGGAGAATAACAAAAGAATATGATAAATTCCTTTTTAAGCGCCTTATGTTAATATTAAGAACAGACCCAGAATTTAATGATATGGCTAAGGGTGATATGTATCAATATATAAATGCCATAAGAATTGAAAGCGCCGACGTTGCAGAAGGCGAAGCACAACCGCCAGAAAATCAAAACTTACGAGATGTTACAAACATATCCATATACAACAAATACATTGAAACTGAGATTGACCCCAGCTACTCAACAATAAAAGAAGCACTCGCAAAAAAACACTATACTGAAAACGAATGTTGGATAAATTCACTTCTGGACCACTACCCCGACCTTATGAGACAAAAGCGAGGCTCACTTTCAAAAACCCTGACCCGACAACATTTGTTAGAACTTCTACACACAACAGAAGAAGAGTTTAAAAGCAAAGGTGCAACCACCACGCAAATGGAAAACGTCTTCAAGACATGTAACATAACAGCGCGTCTTGTTGACTTCAACGGGAAGCTTATTTATTCCTTTGACCCGCCCGACTACCATAAACACACGAAAGGCTTCTTCGGGCTCATCAAGAACAACCACGTCTATACCATAAACAGAGACCTGAAAAGCATCAAAAAGACAGTGAACATGACCACCCGGGAAGACTTCAAGCTTAAAATCAGTAGCAATTATTTTATAAGCGACCGGGAAGAGCCCCCGGAATGCCACATGATAGAGACAGCCAACGACCTTTTGAAATACACCGAAAAACCAGAATATACCTTAGTTCATAAAGATAATGACCTCGTAAAACTCTTCCACGAACTAAAAATAGCAGGTTACGAGCCCTTCATCAAATATCAAGCGGGAACGATGACAGAATTGAAAGTAAATTGGAAGATAAAAAGCACGACGCAGTCGCCTGGCGCGAATACTCGCGCCACCAAGCAAGAAATCACTTACACAATCAAGCTACAAAATTTATCAACCCACAGCATAGACGAAGACGTATCAGTAGAAAACGAAAAGCTGTTCAACGATATGAACAGGGAAATGTTTAACTTCAACAAGAAAATCTTCAACGATGCGCATAAGTCCTATTACAGTCAGACCGACATAGATATTTTAGACGAAGCCCGAACCATAGTGCCAACAGGATATTTCAAAAACAACTCTACAAACGAGACCGTAGAAATTGACAGAACCAAAGCCTTTACAAAAGCCTTTTCCAAAATTACACACATGCCGGTCTTTACCGAGTTTGACATATGGAAGCCTTACCAAAATGAAGAATTACAAAATTTAAACCTATACCTTGTTGAAGCATCAACTGGCAACCTTTTCTTCAACAAGAAATTCAACCTGGTATATGGCATGTTTCTTAAACGCCTTGAAGAAAAAACCTTCAAAATACACTAACTACCACAAGCAACCATCGCACATTCACGAAGTGGATTATGAAAATATCGTATCCGAGCTCTGGAATACCAAAATAAGCGACAAGCCCAAACAGGACGCCAAAATCAAGAAAACAATAGCCAATGTAAATTTCGGATTATTGGAAAAATCCACCAACAAAAAACAAAAGTCAATATCCTTCAACAGTCTAGAAGAGGCGCTATATTACAGAAACATTTATGAGGGCAGGGTGTTTGTCATTGAAGAAGGCATTTTAGAAGACGATGAAGAAGGAAATATTTTTACGAAATATTCTGATAAATATTATATACTGAACGTCTCAAAATCCAGAACCTTAACCAACGGGCTTAGGTTTATCAAAGAAATGTTGTTGCAACATCACAATTATGATATGTATGACACATACAACACCTTGACGAAAAACAACATAGAAATATTCAGTGTAAAATCAGATGCCTTCGTCATCAATAAAAATCACCTAACAAAAGCCATGAAGCTGATAACCTTCAATAACCAAGTCGGAGGATGGAGAGCGGAAACCGACAAGGAAATCAACTTCCCGACCGAACCCTACAAATACAGATTAAACATGAAACACGACATACCAATTTACAATAATAATCGCCTCAACATAGCCGACGAGTGGAACACCGAAGCCATCTGCCACCAAATCATAGAAAATAACCCCTGTATGATACGTGCTAAATACGCTGGTTCTGGAAAATCTTATATCTGCGAACACTTCCAGAAGCTAAATTACAACGTTCTTTTCGTTGTTCCTAACAACGGCCAGATACAAGAAATCAAATGTGAAGCAACCACCCTAAACAGATTTTTCAGTATTCCGGTTCATAAGGGCGACGAACTACCTTACTACGACCATTCAGACTATAATGTCATTGTGTTTGACGAGGTTTATATGGCAAATGCCTACATTTTAAACAGAATAAAGGAATTCACAATCAGATACCAGAAAGAAAAAATTATTATCGGAACAGGTGAATACAAAACAGCTTCCACCGATAAATGACTTATCAAATACCCAACCCTACGATACTTACGCCGACAACTGTATAAATATTATTTTTAATAATGACATCTTTCTAGAAATATGTAAAAGGGTAGGAGAGAAGGACAGAGAAACCATGAACCGCCTTTACAACCACTTCTGGCTAAACAAGATGCCTATTGAAACCATAGCGCACAAATACTTCCAATTCACCAACAGCACCCTAACAAGCCCTAACAACATAGCTTTCACAAACGCCCGATGCGATGCAGTAGCCAAAGATGTTAGGCAGAAGCTAGGCAAGACGTCTAAATACGAAGTAGGCGAGATAATGATATGCCGTAAGTATTTACAAAAGGAAGGAATGAAATTTAATGTTAATATCAGGTATAAAATCCTTCACCATATAGACGACAAATACGTAATCCAAGACATCAAGCAAAAAACGAAACACCTAGTAGAAGAAAAGGTTTTAAACAATCATTTCAGATATGGCTACTGTGCCACCTGTCACTCTTGCCAGGGGGCTTCAATAGGAGACCGAATCACCATACACGAATGGAACATAAAGCTAATAACGCGACAGTGGCTTTGGACCGCAATTACGATGTGTAGAGATTTTAAGCAAGTGTATTTTTACCTAGATGAGGGGCAGAGAAGCCACATTAAACAGGATTTTTTGACAAACTACTTGAAAAACAAGGTGGAAGGATACAAACAGCAGGACAAGAAAGCCGGAAGAGATATAAAATTAAAGTCCTACATTACTACCGAATGGTGTTTTGAAAGATTATGCGGAAACTGCCAGAAATGCGGTAAGCAGTTTGACATTGACGTCAATTCTGGTTGTATATCTACGGATTTCACGGCACAGCGGAAAGACAACGAGCTAAGCCACACGACAGACAACTGTATAGCCTATTGCACTTATTGTAATTGCAGTTCTTGTTGAAAGTGCTTTAAAGACAAGATAATGAAAGGTTGTTTAAAGACAAGATAATATAGGATATATAGGGATATGAATAAATATCAGAATGGCAAAATTTATAAAAATTGTTGATGTTGGATATAAAAAATGCTACATAGGTTCTACTTGTGAAAGTTTAAGCCAAAGAATGGCACGGCATAGGCAAAAATATACGACGTATTTGAAAGGTAATATAGAGCATACAAGGTCTTTTTATGTGTTTGATGGGTTCGGTGTAGAAAACTGTAAAATTGAATGGATTGAAGATTACCCGTGTAATAATAAACAAGAACTACTTAAACGAGAAGGTTATTACATACAGAACACCGAGTGTGTAAATAAAAAAGTAGCAGGTAGAAGTAGGAAGCAGTATTACGAAGACAACAAAGAACATTGCTTACAAAAGCAAAAAGACTACAGGCAAAACCACAAGGAACAAACTGCTTCTACGTATAAAGCATATGCTGAAAAACACAAAGAAGAAATAAAGGCTTACAAGAAAGAGTATAGAGAGAACAACAAAGAGAAAATACAACAACAACTAAAAGAATATTACGAAGCAAACAAGGATAAGATAATCCAACAACAAAAGGAGAAATACAGTCAAACCTATACTTGTGGATGCGGTTCAGTGAGGAGACTGGATGGAAAATTGAAACACGAGAAAACCAAGAAACATCAACTATGGCTTACACAACAAGCAGAACAAACACATGAAAAATACTTTCTTGTTTATATTAATGTCTAAACAAGAAATTATAGCCAATGTTTATTACGACCGTTCTGGCTACGGGAGTAGAGCCCAAACATTGAAAGAAAGCAGGGAAAAAGATAAATCCGTTACAAAAGATGATGTAGAAGAATTCTTTAAAAACAACGTTGAAGAGAAAAGAAAACAAAGGGGTGTTAATTCCTTTGTTGCTCCTCATGCTTATCATACTTTTCAGATTGATTTGTTCTTCATTTCCAAGAAGGACCTTGAAAATCAAAAATTCAGAGCAGGCTTAGTGCTTGTGGATGTGTCCTCCAAATTTTCAAGTGTTGTTCCTATCAAAAGCAAAGAACCACCGGATTTTCTCGCAGGGCTTATGCAAGGCTTAAATCAAATGGATAAAAATCCTGAGCTCCTTTATGGTGACGATGAAGGCAGTTTGAATTCTCACGTTGTAAATGAATACCTAACGAAAGAAAAGATAGAGCTTCATAGAACAAGAGGACACCCTGCATTCGCTGAGAGTTTTATCCGCAATTTCAAAAATAAACTGTTCAAACGAGTAGAAGCAGACGAAAAAAAGGGGAAACAAAATATTCAATGGACGGACTACATATTTGAAATAATGCTTACATACAATAATAAAGACGTTCATTCTGCAACAAAGTTCACTCCGAAAGATGCAAGGCTGAANGACTACATATTTGAAATAATGCTTACATACAATAATAAAGACGTTCATTCTGCAACAAAGTTCACTCCGAAAGATGCAAGGCTGAAAAAAAACGAGCTTGAAGTGAAATTGAATATAGGCTTACAAGCCAAAAGAAGCAGAACTTACCCTGACCTGGAAAAAGGCGATAAGGTGAAGGTTATGAGAAAGAAAGGAATATCAGAAAAAGAAAAAAGTAGCCACTGGTTGAAAACAGTTCAAGAAATCACCCGAATTGATGATAAGCTAGGCCAGACCTATTATTTTTTGGATGATGGAAACAGAGGCTATTTACGGCACGAATTATTAAAGGTGTAAAAAAGATAGACAATAATATCAATAATATTATTGCTTATCTACTTCTTCCTGATGAACTCCTTGACCTTATGTATTCAATAGTCCTTTCGGAACTGGCAACACTGACCGGTGGCGAACTTTGTAAATATTCAACCGTTCTATCAGAAGGAACTGAACTATTAACTGTTTCCGGCGGAGTAGATTGAACGTATTCGCTCAATGCTCCTTCTTCAACAGGCAGTAAAACACTCTTTCCTGAACTTCTTCTTGAACTTGATGAAGATGACGTCGATGGCTCATAAGATTTTTTAACATTCATCGGTAAAGAAGAACTGCTCGCTTGGCTTTCTTCCGTTGCTACACTTACTTGTCGCGAATGCTCACGAGGCTCCGACGAGCGTCTACTTTGTGGTATGGTCTCCGACCCTAACGCTCCACTGAGCGGTACATTTACTTCAACTTCTTCAAACATACTATCAAACATTCTTCTCATTAGGCTTTTTTGTTGTTCCGCTTGTTTTTCTGCTTGTTTTTCAACAGTCTTCTCAACGCTTCTTATACTAGATGCTTCACTAACTTCTTCTTGTGTCTCTTTAACAGCTTCTTCGGGTGTTCTCATACTTTCACCAACAGAAGAATGTGAAGATGAAACTAAATTAAAATCCGTCTGTGTTGCTTTATCTGGATTATCATTATTATTAATATTCATTTTCTTATCATACTTACTTAAATCAAATTCATCAACATCAACATCATCTAATAATATACCTTGCTGTGTTCTTTTCTGCCTTTCTGGTAATATTTGTAACCTTCTCGTTCTAGCTTCCTTTAACATTTGCTCATAGGTAGGGCGAAGTTTAAGCATTCTATATATTTATTTACAAAAGACTTGCTACGGCATTTTGTGCTCCTGCTATAACGGCATCTTTAACAGCTTCTTTACCTGCTTCCAAAATTGCACCGCCTACCGCCTTAGCACCACTAGCAATAGCAGAACCAATGCCACCACTTGAAGAAGAGGCACTTTCTTGACGTGTAGGTTTCTTTTTGATGTTCCTTCTCATTTCTCTGAACTTCTTAGCTTCTTGTTTAACTGTCATACCTGTGAAGCCTGATTGTTGCCATTCGGCAGTTTCTTTCGAACCTTCAATGATTGAAACTAGATACTGCTCCTTTTTCTGTTCAGTAGGTAGTCTGTCTGTTAATTCAACCATTTCATCTGAAAGCAAACCACGCACAAACAACTGAAACATCAAACCTGTTGATTTAATGTCTTGATTATCAAGTAAATTATCCGGATTGAAATCACCTACCAAACCAACTTTATTCATAAGGTCTCCACCATCTTCTTCTTCTTTTGGTTCTTCATCTGCTCCATCAAGCGGTTCTAGTTCTGGCATCGTATCACTAGCCACATCAGAAGCCATTGAATGAACAGGAACACCTACTGGCAATGATTGAGAATGAACATCAACTAAGTCGCTACTCGCACTACTGATAACCCTGTCTCTTGCTTCTTTCATTCTCTGATTGTGAGCTTCCATTTCCGCCTGTATTCTGGTTATTTCGTCACTGCTTAACTCTTGACCGTCCAAAAGTTCAATTTCAAGAGGTGTATTAAAGCCACTGGACCTAGCAGATAAAACACCCATTGATGAACCTGTTGAAATTGCCGTTTGTCTCAGTTGCGCTTGTCTCATTTCGTTTTTAACTTTGTCTTCTTCCTGCTTCTTCAACCCTAGAAAATCAAAGTTGTCAAACTGACTTCCAAACTGATTGTTTCTGAATATGGTTGCCCGTCTGTCAATGACACTTTCAATTGAAGGTCTATTCGGGTCACCTTGACTTTCAATCATTCCTATCATTTCGTCATACATTGGACGTAATGTTAATTCAGATTTCAATGTTTTAATCATATTACTAACTTAGATTATATTTGCTATAATATTTTTTAGGTCAGATTGTTTTTTTCTTAGTTCTTCCTTCGTTCTAAACGGCATCATGGGTCTCTCTAACTGTCTATTAATACTATCTAGTTCTCCTTGATAAAGGCTCTTCTTCTGATGTTCCACCCAGTCATTCCTTAACCTAATGTTTTTGGCTCTGTTTTCAGCTTCTTCAACTCTTAACTTCATGTCTTCTAATTCTTTTAACCTACTTGCTACACCTATTGATTCTTCAAGATCGTAATATTTTGAAACCTGGGGTGCTCTTTTGAACTCTGCTTTGCTCTTAAACATCATGATTATTAATATTATTTAGATAAAAAATAGTATTAATATTAAAACATACTACTTTTAAACCTTTCTATTTTCTCGGCTTTCTCTTGTTGCTTAGCTTTCCTAATTTCATTGTAATGCTGTTGTAAAAGTTCTGCTGCTGTTAATTGTTTAGGTGGTGGTATATTTTCGCGTTCGCGTTCCATCCTCACTGGCACACTTGGCACACTTGCTTTTGTTTTCACTTCAATAGGCTTGGAATAATGTATCTCTTCCTGTTTTTCTTTCATCCGTGTCGGCTTAATGGTTTTTATTACTTGGTTTTCAATAGGTTTTACCGCTACGCTTCTTGCCTTTGGTTTTGGTTTGATTGGTTTGTCTTCTGTTTTACCATTGCACTTATGAGAATATCTTAACGTTTTTAGTGTCATCTCTGCTTGACATCCATCACATTTTACTTTCTTATGTTTCATCCTAACCGTTTTGTTTTTAAACTCTTCATCCTCTTTTGTTGCTTCCTCTTTTGGTGTTTCTTTTGGTTCTTCTTTTGGTGTCTCCTCTGGTGTTTCTGCTTTAACATCTTCTGGTTTTGTATCTTCAATGGACTCTGTTGCTTGTTCATTATTGTTTTTGGTGTCTGCTTCAATAACCGTTTCATGCACTTCTGACATATATAATATAGTCTATATTATTTCTATTTTACATGAAATAGAAATAATGTAGAAAGGTTTTAATAACTATGTTTGTTGGCTTTGTTGATTTAAAATAGGTTTGGTGCTTTAATGATTTAAGATGCCTTGCCTTGTGGCTGAGAGAAACAATGCTTCCACATTCACATTTAAAAGGTGTTGATTTGTATGCCTTCCTGTCTTCAATATTTTTATAGTAATTACTTTTCAAGTTTTCAAGGCATGTGTCTCGGTTGTCATTATACCATCCCTTAAAAAGGTTCTCCCTGCTACTTTCTTGTTATTACAATCAGTGTTTTGTATATAATAACCTTCTCTCGCGAGTAGTTCATCTCTATCATTGCAAGGGTATTTTTCAATTTCTTCAATCTTTACATTCTCTACACCAAACTCTTCAAATATATCAAAGGCACTGCATTTTAACATTGGTTTTCCATTGCACCATACTTTATAAGAATAAACGTGTTTTGCTCTTCTGTTTGAGAGGGTTTCGATTGTAGAACCGATATAACATTTGTTATATCCTACATCCACAAGTTTATATATCTTACCGTTTCTATACTTGCTCTCCATAATATATTCTATCATTTTTCATCTTTAAGCATCTTTTCACCCTTTAAAGAAAGTCAATGTGAAGCTCACATCCACACCATTTAAATTTATATTTTGATTCAAACGATCCGAAAGGCGAAAATTCAATCTGCGCAACATCTTCCCGCTTACCTCTATATAATCAACTGACCTTAACTCATTATCGTTGATGATGCCTAAGTAAGGAACATTTACGGGGACTTTCTTGATAATGCTTGAATTACCCGCCACTGTCAATTGGTTGAAGTTGCTAATTTCGTTACAGTGTAAATAGACATTTTTCATCGGGACTAAATCTACAAAATTCGTTGTATAAGGCGCTACATTGGTATAAGCATCCGTAGCAGGCGTGGTATTGCCTATCACTCTGTTTATTGATTGCAAGTTATTAACATCAACAGGGTCAGAAAAAACATTTGCAACTGGTGCAACTTCTCCATCTGTTAGAAACAACAAAAATAACGGTTGAATAGTTTGATGAAAAAGTGTATTTGTTGGTTGATGCGTTATATGTTATTGAATAGGTGTTCGGCCTATCACCTGTGTCATAAACTAAATTTAAAGCAATCTCTATTGTCTGTGCTAAATCAACTGCTGTATAGTTGCCTTCTGGAATTGTAATCTTGCGATAAGTTATACCTGCTATGACGCCGGGAGGTATGACCTGATGTCTAAAATAAAGATTGTTGTTTGTGCTGTTTATTGAATACCAAGAATGAGGAATGCTTACCTCGTGTATTTGACACAACATATTTTCTTCAAGTTGAACAGTTTCCGGTAGGTCAATAGTAAAATCGGATGAAGTTCCAGAGACTTTATAACTGCTGTCAATATATACTTTTTTAAACTTTAACATTATTATTTAACCGAGAAAATTAATCTATGAGTTAGTTTATAATGCATAAACATAAATGAATAAATGAAGGTGTTTTGTATGAAGCACCTAACACAAGAAGCAAGATACATAATGAAATCAAAGCAGAATTGGCAGGGAATTGGTCTTTTCTAACAGACGCGCAGGGTTTAAGATTGGCTTATGAAAGCCCCGACGGAATATTTAGAAATGGTAGCCAACTATACATTTCCGGAACAAGAGACCCAATTGACTATCTTGACGATCTCAAATTACCGCTTTATCAGACACGGAATACAAAACGATACAAAGATGTTGATAAATTCATTAAAGACGGTGCTATTGAAATTGACGGTGAAAAGAATTATGGTATTACTGATATAATTTCACACTCACTGGGGTCATCAGTAGGACAACAAATAAATAATGATTATGGCAATATTTCTAGAACGAGAAGTTATGGCTCGCCTTTTATTTCAAATCAACGTCCGGAAGATGTAAATACCAACCTTCGTATAAGAAAAGCCGGAGACCCCATTAGCGCTTTGATAGAGGCAGTATAACATTAAATAGGAGCTCTTTAAATCCACTTGATAATCATAGTTGTGCTGATATTGCTAATGTTAGTAATAAACCTGGAAATATACCCATAACACAGGAAGAGTTTATGGAACAGATTGAAACATAATTAAAGAATAGAAAAGAACATATCCTAATAAATATGAATTATAGAAACGGCAAGATTTATCAAATACTAAATACAATCAACGACGAATGCTACATAGGAAGTACTTGCTCTAAATTATCCAGCAGAATGGCAAAGCATAGATATGATATGAAAAGACCACGACGTTGCAACTATAAGATTTATCAAAGAATGAAGGAGCTTGGATGTGAAAACTTTTATATAGAATTGATTTGTGAATATCCCTGCAACAGCAAAGAACAGCTACACGCGATGGAAGGACAATATATAAGAAAGCTTGGAACATTAAACGAGAGAATCGCAGGTAGAAGTAACCAGGAATACAGGGAGACGCATTAAGAAGAAAACAAGGAACGTTGTGAAAAATTTCGTGAAGAAAACCCAGAAAAGGTTTCCGAAAGTAAAAAGAAATGTTATGATAAAAAGCCAGAGCAATATAAAAAACATCACCAAGAGTATAGACAAAGAGACGAAGTAATAGAAAGACGGAAATTGAAAGTTGTTTGTAGTTGTGGTTTTTCAGTCCGAAAAGAAGACATAAGAAGACATGAAAGAACTAAAAAACACCAAGAAGCATTAAAAAATCTAAACAATATTAATAATAATGTTCCATTACAAAGCGCAGACTTACGAACAGATGGAAAAGACGAAGCCAGAGAAGAAGTTTAAACAGAACAGTTATGAAGAAATAAGAAAGTTAGTTGAAGAAAATGATGTGGAAAGACAAGAAATAAATAGTATAGTTAAGAACACGAAGTTTCGTGTTGCATACGCGAACAAGAACAAGAAGAAAAACAGTAATGAAAATACATATAGTTTTAAATTATTCGATCAAATATGGTTATAAATTGTATTTAATTAAATTTTCTAATGGTGTATATATAGTTATGGAGACGTTCAGTCCGGAAGATATTCTAGTTGATAACCTTTCATTTAAATTAAACAAAGGAGCAAGTTATATAACAGACAGAAGAAGCGTTACATTCTGGCCTTCTGGTTCAAATATCTATAAACCATCAAGCGGTAATCGTGTATTAAAATTTACACTGAATGGTGAAGATAACAGTTGGTTAGACCCTCAAAGTGTAAGAATATTTTTTACACTAAATAACAAAGATGGAACAAATTTTAGAAAACTCCGACCCTTATCATCACCATATTCCTTTTTCAGAAGAATGCGAATTATTGCCGGTAGTCAGGTTGCAGAAGATTTTGACAGTTATAACCGCGTTCATCATATGTTTTCTAAACTGATGTCATCAGGAGCAAGATGAGATGAAGCAAATGAAGGCTTCGGTTATAGATATGATGATGAACTTTTAACATTAGTGAGCAAGGGAGGAACAGCATTAACTTATGAAGTTAATAGCGCAAACTGTTTAGGGTTTTACAACGAAATGACTGTCGGATTTAAACCATTATGCGGTTTGTTTTCTCAGTTTAAATATTTACCGTTAAAATACATGGGTAATTTAACTATTGAACTGGAACTCGTTACAAATGCAATTGATTGTATCATTGACCCTAATAATTTTGATGAAAGCGACACAGGTATATCGGAAGACATTAGAAATCGTTTTACCGTTGCTGTTGCTGGTGATGTAGGTAAGGCTACAAATACATCTATTGATTGGGAAATTTCTAACGCACGTGTCGTATGTGATGTTTGCACCCTTGACAATAGTTTAAATAATGAATATGTCAAGCATCTTTTGGAAGGAAAAGGGTTACCGATTACTTATACAACATTTTTTACTCAATCTCAATCTGTAAAAGATTTAACTGACATCAGTGTCAATGTTATTCGTTCTGTTTCTAAGCTTGTGGCTTCGTTCGTGACTTGTTATAAGAAAGGCGACCCAAGCGTTGGTTATGAATATGCTGACAAAGAATTTTGTCGGTTTTATCATCCACATCAAGCTCATAACCCATTAGATGAAGGCATTTATGACAAAGACAAAGATTTAGAGTTCCAAATTCAGTTAGGTTCTAAATTGTATCCTGAATATCCTTGTAATTCCATTACTCAATGCTTTTACCATTTACGAAAAGCACTAAATCTTCCATTGTTTCATCAACATAGTATGAATATTAATTTTAAACAATATCGCGATAGACAATTCGTTTTCGCTTTTGATTTTCAGAAGCTGAGCGACAGTTCATATTCTGGGATATCCACACGTGCTGGGCAAATGATGCGATTAATCGTGAAGCCAGCTGGTGCAACCATTCCAGCTAATGAAATGCCTGACCAAATCTATATAACGATGCTTTCAGAACAGATACTAGAAATAAAAGACCTTGGTTTAAAAGTGTTCGATTAAAAAAAGTGTAAAAAGGTTTTAAAGACATCCTTATTAACATTACTATATGACTGATATTAACAAGTATCAAGATGGTAAAATATATGCTGTTAGAAATGACATAACTGATGATATTTACATAGGTTCAACAACAATGGCACTTTCTAAGCGAATGGTGAAACATAGATGTCACGCTAAAACACAACCGGATGTATCATTGTTTTATACATTTATGAATGAAACAGGTATAGAGCACTTTTACATTGAACTTGTTGAAAACTTCCCTTGTAATTCAGTTGAAGAACTACGCAAAAGAGAAGGGGAAATAACAAGAGAAATAGGCACACTAAATAAACGGATAGAACAACGAGACATGAAAGAATATTTCAGACAGTATTATCAAGACAATATTGAAAGATGTAGAGAAAACAAAAGGAAGTGGAAAGCACTGAACAGAGAAAAAATAAACGAAGATGCAAGAAAACAGTATTGGAAAGACCCAAAAGGTGCTTACGAAAGAAGCAAACCGTGGAAATCAATAAAGAACGAATGTGAATGTGGAGGCCATTATATAAATGGTAATAAAGCATCGCATTTCAAAACTCAACGACATCAAGCATATCTAAAACAACAGCAAGCAATTTAAATAAACATTCTATTAACAATTTGTCTAATTATTATTATGACCTTGACATTAAATAATACTAGCACATGAACAGCAGATAATATTGTTGTTGGTGGAACGAATCTTTCAGATTTATATGCAACAATAAATTATGTAAATACAAACAGCGGTGGTATTTAAAGATGCACATTAGACGATAGTCTAGCACCGTTTATATCAAAAAACATGGCCTACAACAACACATTAACATCGCATATATCTTTAATAGACACTCACGCAAACAACATAGAAACCAACACCACAGATATATCAATATTGAACACGAAACAGCAACAGAATTTTTTCAACATCAGTTCCTTGACACATTTACTAAACACCGATTACCAAACCACAACACAATTAAATTCTAATTTTGTTACGCCTTCTTCACTATCAACAACATTAGGAAATTATTACACATCAACCATAGCGGATAGTTTATTTTACAATCAGACTTATGTTAATAATAATATTTATAGAAAAACCGAGGTGGATGGATTAATAGCAGGTGCCGGAAGCGGTGGTTACACAGATACACAGATTGATAGTTTTTAGCATTAAAAGAAGACAAAACAACATTTACCGATAATATTAGCTTCTTTCCGGTTATTGATTTATCAAGACCTTCTATATTACATCAAGGCTTAACGTTAAAAAATTCCGTCGTAAATGTTGAACCGTTGGAAGGAGTTTTGTTCAGTAATCAGTTTGGAGCGGAAGCAGATAGAAATGTAGCGGTGTTCAGAAATCAAACCAATTATATAACTTTACAAGGAAATAAAATCAATTGCAATGCCACTAGCGACGATAGTGTTGTTGATTTGCGTTTAAATCCGTCAGGTAATGTTGATATAACTAACGATTTATCGGTCTCTAATATAACAGCAAGTGGTATGAATTTATCAAATAATCTTTCTGTTAGTGGTGAAACGTCTTTTCATAGTAACCTTAATTATTTTAATGCAGATGCTAATATTTCCAATACATCGGGACTCACTTTATATAAAGATACAACTGATGCAAGTAGTGTTTTTTCAGTTAAAAATGCACAAGGATATATAACATTTAATTCATTGAATATTAATGCATATAACACAAGCAACGATTCGTCGTCGTTGCTTTTATTGAATACAGCTAATGGTAATGGTGTTTATTGTTTAAGTTTAGGAATTGGAGCAATAGCAGGAGGTAATAAATTTAATGTGGGTGGCAATTCTAACTTTGGTGGAACATCGGCATTTCAAAACACATCAACATTCAATGGTGATGTTAATATCAATAATTCAGGTAGGATTTTTCAAAGAGCAGATGCTAACAATTCCTTAAATGTTATATCAACAAATGAAATTAATTTTTCATTACAAAGCAATAGAGCATCAGACCCCACAACATCTTCTATTGCCTTACAATTAAATGACAATCCGGTAGGCATCACAATGAACAGACCTACGACCGTAAATCAAACATTAAATATACTTGGCAATGCAACAGCAGAAGCGAATTTAAATATACAAGGCGAACTACTATTTCAACACTCATCAGGAATAAAAGAAACATTAAACGGTAGCGACTACGATTTAACTTTAAGAAATGGCGACTCTGACAGAGCAATTAATTTTATAGTTGGAACGGTAGGAAGCACGCCGGAGGTAGCAATAAGCAACGGTGGTGTTAATATGTTAGGACATTTAGATATTACACATTCAACAGTTTCAACGAGTGAGCGCGTAAAGGTAGATAATCCTGATGCCGATGGATTAATCTTTTTAAGTATCAATGGCGCTAANAACAGTTTCAACGAGTGAGCGCGTAAAGGTAGATAATCCTGATGCCGATGGATTAATCTTTTTAAGTATCAATGGCGCTAATATCTGTGAAATATCAAGCACCGGCTTACATGTTAATGATTAATGGAACGGCAACAGAAACATCAGACGAAAGACTTAAAGAGAATATAAAGGAAGTTAGTAGTAAAACTTGTTATGATGTGGTTAAATACATCAAACCGAAGGAATTTAATTTTAAANGAACGGCAACAGAAACATCAGACGAAAGACTTAAAGAGAATATAAAGGAAGTTAGTAGTAAAACTTGTTATGATGTGGTTAAATACATCAAACCGAAGGAATTTAATTTTAAAGGTAAAAAAGAGAGAGAAATAGGTTTTATAGCACAAGATGTGCCTAACTCAAAAATGCCTAAACATTGGTCAAATCTCTTGATGAAAGATAGCGATAATGAGTATTTACGACTTAATTATATTAAGATGAACGTTGTATTGTGGAGCGGCGTTCAGGAACTTATGAAAGAAGTTGATGATTTAAAGAAAGACATAAAGAAGATAAAAGGAAAAGGAAAAGGTGATTAATAATAGTATGTTTATAGCTAATATTATTAATCAATCACTAATTTAGCGTCAAAACGCTTATAAAACATATCATTGACAGCTGGCTTCATAAGATTAATGAATAAGAAACTATACGGTTCTTCCGTGGCTATGTTATACACTTCAAGCAATAGTTTTTTAGCTTCTGCTAGGTTCTTAGCATCTGCGACCGTTGATTTCNTTAATGAATAAGAAACTATACGGTTCTTCCGTGGCTATGTTATACACTTCAAGCAATAGTTTTTTAGCTTCTGCTAGGTTCTTAGCATCTGCGACCGTTGATTTCTTAATCAAGACGGCACTTAATTCTTCTACCATTGTTTCAATCTCTTTGTAATTTCTCAAACGGAAGAAGAAAAGTTGTCTTGAATTGACACGTATGATAGGACTTAACGAATTGAACTTTTGCGTGGCTGTTATAATACAACAGGCTTTGTGTCTGCCTCTCACGTATAGTTGATTAAGTAAAGGTGAGTTTCTTGAAAATTCCTTTGAGTCCGCGAAGTCATCTACAATAATTAATATTGAATGCAATTGTTTATGTCCGTTCTTCTTTTGATATTCTGTTATTTTATGTTGTCTATTTATTACAGCTTCAAGTTCTGATGGATTGTATTCATCAAAGAAACATTTTTCCTTTTCCGTATCCACCTTCAATTCTGTTTGTATATATATCGTTTAACAGGTGTCCAGTTAGGGTCAATGGAAACCGAAGGAGACCAGACATAAACTCTTGCGAAAACGTCTCGGTAAATGTCTAGAATAAGCGACTGTAATAGAATACCTTTACCGCTTCCCGATGGACCTGTTATAATCATTGAGAACGGTAACTTTGGAGCTACTTCATACTTAGTTTGTTCAAAATCGTATTCTTTTACGTTTATCGGTTTGACTATTGGAATATTATTCATTAATAATATTTGGAAATTAATTGTTATTAAATAGTGGGTAAAGGATAGACCCCGTATTTTTACGCCCCTTGTATTGCCAGTGAAATAATCTATATCGTTACAAACACTTACTAACGAACAGAGTAAGATATTATAACAAAAGAATTCAGAATTCGTTTTGGAGAAGAAGAAGAAGAACCCCTATGGTATTGTTAATAATTATTTGTAATTATTAATAATATAAATGAGTGATACTAGTAAGAATAAGCGAGGCTTTCGTATTGATACAAAAGGCATATCTTGCATTCCGTGCAGATGTAAAAAACAACTTTATCATAAAGAGACTAAAACAACAACAGAAAATAATATAACTACAACGAACACCATTGAAGACAGAAGAAACATGAAATTCGGAAGCAGTAGAAATGTTAGTCCAGATGTAATATTTAAGCCAGAAAGTGCTTTGCAACATGGAAGCGTTGAAATATGTGATACAGGCTTTGGTTCAAAAAGCATTACACCGGAAGAGCTAGAAGAGAGAATTGACAAATTAGAAACATCGGTTGAGGAAGTAAGGAAAGATATTGATGAATTAAGATTACAAAAGCTGAAAAAAGAAGATTTTGATATTGATTTTAGTGAAAAGCCCAGAATAACAGGAGAAGAAGGGAAAATACATAAACAATGTAGCGTTTGCAATGGATTTAAGGAATTGTCAGAGTATAGACATAAGAAGAAAGCAGGTAGGATTAATAAAGTGTGTAGAAGGTGTTTAGATAGGTCTTGTGAATATCATAGGAGAAACTTCATGATGATACAGAATAATAATATAGCAGAGGATATAGGCGAAAGAGACTTAAAGAAAGGTTGAATTAAGAATGTAGCAATGGAAAACTTATCTTTATATGTAAATCATAGTTGTGTGTTATGTGGTAAGGTTATTGGTAAATACAAATTTTTGAGCCGGCACGTGAATAGCAGAATGCATAGGCAGAAGATGGAAGAAATACTACGAGAAAGAGAAAATATGAAAGCGATGAATAATACAGATAAATTGAGAGAGCTAGAAGAGAGATTGGAAAACATAATTGTTAGTTATAGGATTTAACGGACAACGGGATTTAGGAGAAATAGGCTTAAAGAGAAAGAAATATATAATATTAGAAAACGATGTCAGATGACGAAGAATGTTTTATGTGTAAGCATAATTCAAGTGTATTATGTGAAGCGACAAAAAACTACCTGAAAACATTTGCTTAACAATTGCAATGATGGCTGGTTGTAAGAGATGCGAGATAGATGCTGAAATGTTAGCTATTGCTGACGAATAAAAGATATTGAAGAAGAAAAGGAGTAAAAACAGAGATAGGATATTTTATTTGGAACGAAGGAGTGAAAAACTATATAAACAGATGGAGCAGTTTTATGATGAACACAGCGATATTTATAATATGTATCCACACTAAATGACATTAGTTTTCATAGTGATTATTATGAAAATTAAACGGTCTTAGGAGAAAAGGAGCTTAAAGAGAAGGCGTCATATAATATTAAGAGATGACCGAATGCGAAAATGAAACTGAGAGCGAATATGAAAGTGAGAGCGAAGATGAGACAGAAATGTTTTATCAGGAAATAAGCAAATTCAATTATTTCAAAAATTGCACTGTGTGTAATGAAGTTAAGAGCAAACAGCAGATATTATTAAGCAAATGTGATGCCTTACATAATGCTAATTGTTTAATTTCTGATTATTATTGTTGCGATAAGTGCTGTAAATTAAAATGGCTATTGGATGATTACATTTATGTCTTCACTAAAACATACAAATATCCGGAATATTCTAAGGCTTTTGAAATATTAAAAAACTATATTGATATTGTGAGATGAAACAAATGTATGAAAACTTAGGGTCGTATGATTTTTACAAGTGGCACAAAGAGAAAAAGGAGCGTTACAAAGATACTCTATGTGGCTATATGGACCAGTATCAGAGAGTGTATAAGTTCTTTCTCGCGATTATATATGGTATATGTGATTTCAAGTTAGANTGGACCAGTATCAGAGAGTGTATAAGTTCTTTCTCGCGATTATATATGGTATATGTGATTTCAAGTTAGATTACCAATATGTAAGTGAAACAACGAGGTTTATATGTGAAATGATAGTTCATAATTCTGTGTAGTTTAGTTTTCATAATATTAAATTATGAAAATTAAATAAGGTTCACGCCTAGGTTCGTTGGGTAGGTGGTTTGATAAGATTTTGGGTTAGGGAGCAGCGGAGAGCACGCATCGACAGAAGCGAGACCATCAGCCATGGACCTCGAACCCCAGTACATGAGACTTTTCGTGCTCCACCCACTTCAGAAACTTTTGCTCAACGGAGAGCACGCATCGACAGGAGCGAAACCATCAGCTACTAGTATGGACCCCAGCCGACCGCGCCGACTGTCAGACCAACTCCCTATGGTACCACGACGGAGCATGGTTTTCTGGTTGATGTGTTTTCAAGATGGTCCCGCCAACGATGTCTACTACTACCCTGGCGCCCCGGAGCACGGCCTCCCCTCTGAATGGGAAGCGGACGAGAACGGTTACATCACCCTCGAGCCCATCCACGACACTTGGGAGCTGAAGGGGAACAACCTCATCCGGCACCACAACGTTGCCCGGGACCAAGCGAGGCCGCCACTGCCACCAGGACCGGTGGCGAATCAAGAAGCCCATCGAAGCCACCGACGGCATGTGGACTGGACAGCTCGAATGCAAGACTCCAGCCGAGGCACAGAGGATTGTCGCCCGTCTCCACCGGAATCTTGGGCACCCAAGCAACCGAGATCTCCGTCTTGTCCTGGCGCAAAGCGGAGCTACCGGAGACGGCGGCTGAGTACCAATGCCCCACGCGCCGAAAGCTTGCTCCTCCTGTGCAGGTGCCTAAGACAACCCTCCGGACCACCTACCGGTTCAACGAGCGCCTGCTATCCGACACGATCTGGCTGCAGATCCTGGACAAGACCACCCCGCTCCTCACCATGATGGACGCCGCCACCCGCTATGTTGCAGCCAGGGTACTACGGCGGGAGACCTCCTCTGAATTCCTCCAAGCCTTGGAGAGAGGATGGATACGAGTGTTTGGGCGGCCCTCCACCCGCTGCTTGGCTATCAGCCAACTATTCCGGGCAGCCTGCTGGACTCCAACGTCAACTATAGCCACCTCGACCCCACAGAGGCTTTCCAACACAAGCTGGAATGTCGAGTGCGCGCGGCCACTGCCGTGGTCAAAGCCGACAACGACCTCCGCCTGCGGCGGGCTCTATACTTCGACAACACCGAAGCGATCCGCCACGACTTCTGGTCGGACAGAAGTGCTTCTATTGGCGCGAGGCAGCTGGAAGTGGGCCCAGAATCCGCTGGAAAGGCCCAGCCACAGCGTACCCACCGAGATTTTCCACGAGGAGGGCGTGGTTCACCACCAGCTTAGTGGTCTTCATGATCGGCACCATTCTCCCCTGCTTGTTCGGGTGGTGGTGGTGGTGGTGGCGTCAAGCGGTCCCAGTCGAGCAGAGGCAGGCCTACCGCCGGCGGTGCCGGAAGCGTCTGGCAATGTCATTCCTGCCGCCGACGTTACAACCGAGGCTCCACGGGCTACGCGCGGCGGGATGGGCAGGCAGGCTTGGCAAGACCTCGACCACATCGACGTGCAGGCCGAGCTGCGACAGCCAGTGCCCACGCTGCAGGATGTCCCTTTTTTCCTCCGGGCAGGTGTGCGTCGAGCACTCGTGTTCGCGTTGCAAGCGGTACGAGATGCTGACCTTGGCGAAGGGGTGCATGGCAGGGCACCCTGCATCACGCCTACCCGCACATGGACTCTTTTCATGCTGACGCCGCGCATGCTGCTAGTGCGTCCGGGCGCGGATGGGGCGGTTGGCCGTTGCTTGCTGCACGAACGAGTCGACCGCTACGAACGCGGCGACTGGCCTTCTTTGCCTCCTCGCGCGGATCCCCCCCTCACCGCCCAGACGGTTCGCGAGCGACGGAGGAGAGCGACGCGCTCCGCAAAAGGCGGGAGTCCGCGAGCCGCCTCGTCGCGTGAGCCGCGCGCCACTTGCTTACCGGCAGTGCGCTGGCGCCTGGCGACGCAAGCACGTGGGCAGCTCTCACGGACCCGTCCAAGCGCCCGGACAGGCCCCGCGTGCCCATCCATTTCGGCAGAACTCCTCAGCACCTCATGTGCAGCCTCGTGTGCCCGGGAGGCCGGGCATGGCGACTAGCCTCACGGCTGGCAGTTCCACGCATCGCGTGCACGCTCACTTACTTTCGCGAGTGCTGCTGCCCACCAGCTTGGAGCCGGCTCACCAGGCACTGTTGCTGTCCCAGTCGGGTCCCCAAGCCGCCGCGTGGCTCACGGCAACATACCCACGGACAGGTCCACCTCGCTGCCGCTGGAGGTCATGCAAATCGCTCTTCGCAGACGCCTCCGGTTTCTTGGCCCCGGCATCTGCGGCCAACATGGGCATGGATGCCGAAGACGGTTAAACCCCTGGGGCGACCACGCCCTCGCTGCACACGCAGAGCGAAGCTGGTCGAGCAAGCCTGGCTCGCAATGTGGAAGCGGTGTGGGAGCGGAGGGACACGTTGTCCACCAGCCGTGGCTGGCGCACGTCGGCACCAGGAGTCCCGACGTCAGACCGCCGACGCCTCGACCTCGTGGTGTACGGCGCATCGCCCCAGTGCCTCGCCCTTAGTTGCGATGCCGCGCTGGTCAGCCCCATCACCGGATCGCCTTGCGCATGGCCGAGGGCCGCAAGCACGCAACGTACCCGGAATTGCAGCGCGGCGGCGGCCAGCGCCTCTTCGTCCTTGCTGTGGAGGTCCGAGGTCGCTGGAACGCTGACTCGCAGGCGCTTGTCCGACATCGTCCGGGTCCGGGCTCTCCGTGCGCCGCCGGCTCTTCGAGCTGCCGCCTCCAATGCCTGGACGCGCAGGTGGTCGGGCATGCTGTCGACTGCAGCGCAGCACGCTGTACGGCCGAATGCTTTTCAGGAAAAAAAGCGCTCCACATCGCTCCACCAGCGCCTCACCCAGCCGGCTGCTGCCGCGTTTCTCACTGCAGGGGGTGCCGGGCGAGCCCGCAAGCGAACGAGGTCCTGCACGAACCGTTGCGACCCGGCATTTCACCGACCACCTATCTCCGAGCCGTAGACCAGCCGTGCGAGCTCAGGATACTTGGACCTCCTTTGGTGCTCGGCGACTTTCAACACCGCCCCAACAACCTCGACGGTGCAGGGCTGAGGTAAACGGGTGGGACACCAGGCGGTGGCGCCATGGACATTCCAAGTCGCGAAATACATGGCAATGTGCATAGCAAGAAACAGGTAATGGCCGAAACGTGCGAACCCAGCAAATGCAGATGTCGTGCCAGCCGAACGTTAAAGGACGTGGTCTCGCATGACGGGGGTCGAAGACGGGTGCGACCCCCCACGAATGCCGGGCGACCTAAGGCCACCGGAAACAAACCAAATGGAACAGCAATGAACAGCAGTTGGTACAGTGTGTTGGTTCAAGTTGCCACCGGATTGCGTCATGTTGAAATGCTCAGCTTGCGGCAACAGCATGTCACGGAACCAACTGCAGCGGTAACACGATTTGTGCAGTGCTTATTTTCTTGGGGGGGAGTGGGCAGTTGCGGGAACCCACGCTTGCCGCGAACGATCCCAAGCGAAAAGCGTGCTGTCAGTCCAAGCCCATCTTGGCACAGGATTCTGCCGTGACGTACCGTGCTCCCTGGTCTGGCCTCCGACATCCGGCAGGCGGAGCGCAGGCTGCAGGCTGCAAGCATGGAGCATCGCAAAGAACATTCCCCCAGAACTTCGACACCCCCGCCCGTGGCTCGTCTTCAGCATCCCGCTTCAGCATATAAGCCTGGCATTGTTGTTCCTGTCGAACACTTGTCTTGCAGACACGAGGTCAGTGATGTTGGTGCACTTGCTGAAGGGTTTGGAAGCCTATCGGCCTATCGCGGCACGGAGTGACAGGCTATATTATGTTGGAGCGCGTCGCGCGTATTGTGATTTCCACGGCAGCTGGTGAATGTGGTAATAGCTACAGCCGTGTCAGCTGAGCAGGTGAACTGAACGAATTCTGTGGGGACACGCCGAAAAGCAGCAACAAATTCGTCGGCCGATGCGGGCGCCATTGTGAAACCAGAAATGAGCTACGAGAAGCATCTGGTAAACAGGTCTTGCAGGCGGTGAAGGTTGCCCCAACGTTCCTGAGCACGCAGCTTGCTAATGAGACCGGCAGCGACACGGTCGCTCTCCAGGCTAAGGCAGGTCGCATTGGTCCGGTCGCAGGCCTTCGTGGAGAGTGCTCCAAGCGGGCCTGCCCTGCCGTCCGGCGTGAGTAAGGTGAATGCCAACTGCAACGGAGCATGCAACGCTGGCCCGGCTCCGAGCTTAGCGAGGCAGCGCAGCAGCCTGAGGACGGCGCAGCCGACGCACGCAGCCCAGTACGCGACACGAGCGACGCGCTCCGCACGCCCATGTCCACCGAGGCGTGCCGGTAAACGCGCCGGGCGCCGGGCGGCATGGACGTCAGGATTTGGGTTACAAGGCGCATCGTCATGGCCACGTGGGTACGTTGCTGAGAGGTCGTGAGGCAAAGTGCGTAGCAGGGGATGTGCGCACGGGGCAACACACATAGCAAGAACGAGCCAAGAGTCAGCGTGCGATGCAAGAGCGTTCCCGGTCCACAGCTCAGCCATGCCTAGGGGCAGTGCCTAGGGGCGCAGGACTACGCCGGCCCGTGGTTGTAAACGCGCGTCTTGCCGAGGTTAGAGGCAACACCCGCCCGGTCTTGGATCGACGAAGTGACGACATCGAGCACTTCCCGCGGGCGAACGGGCCCGGTAATGTCGGCCCAACGCGTCGGCTTGTTCGCAGCCCTCCTTGGGGAGGTTCCGCCAGGCGCGCCGGAAGCGTCCCAGCTCCCCACTGATGCTTGGCGCAAAAAAGGTCGAGGGCACGATGAACAGAGTGCGTGACTGGCGTCGAAGTGGGAACATGCGACCTTTGCGCGGCAGACACGCGCGACGGCATGTTCGAAAGACAATGCGCTCGTCGACAGCACCCCGGAAGTAGCGCAGGCAGCGCGGTCACCCAAATCCTGCAGCTGCCCATGGCAGACGCATCTTTCCTCCGCATCCCTACGCTTATAACCCCAACTTTGCCCACCCCCCCGGTTTACATTTTTGCTTGGGGGACCACCAAGGAGCAAATAAAACGAACCCTTCGGATTAGGTGAGCAAAATGGACATCTTCGCATCTGAGTGCATATGAAGACAGCTCTCCACATGGGAGTGCGTACGAGGGCAGCTCCGCACTCGGACACGGCAGGCTTGCTTTTACCCCTCTTTACAGGCCGTGTAAGGGCCTCGTCTGCGACGAGACGGTGCCCTAGACTCTAGACAACTCCTTTTTTGTTTTCATTTCACATACCTTCTTACGTCTGCGGCCACGAGTCCTCGTCGACCTACCACTGCAGCCTACGCGGGCCTCACGCCGCGCGTGAGGTTGGCGTTGGTGCTGGCAAGCGGCTGCACGTCAACGGGAGGCTGCCACGCACGTCCGCCAGGACTTCGTGCAGTTCGGGCGTCTCACCCACAATGCAAGCCTCCCCAGCAGCCGGAAGCTCAAGCAGGGAAGCCGCGTATGCACGCATCGCAGCCACAGCGAGGACCACCTCTGCACCCAGCCTGCGCGCGCACAGGCTGTTTCGGTGCTGAAGCGCCTCTCCGACTTCGATCCCGATTAGTCTTGCACCGTGGAGTTCGGGGTACTCCGTGTCGAACTGGCAGTTAACACGACGTTGCTCTGAGGGCCCTTCATAATTTTTTGGATAATGGATCTGGTCAACTTGCGAGTCAACAGACAGCAGACGGGAGAGCTCATGCAGATAGATTTGATAGTATGACATCCACTGTTGTTCCTTTTTGCAACTGCAAGTCAAAGGGAAAATCCAGGTCCCCAGGCGAACTGCGCCTCCTGCCAGCGAGCGTCCGCCAGGAGCTTGTGCAGCACTGGGGGCGGCCAGCCTGTTGTTCCCTGTTCTGCAAACCGTGCTACCGAGGTCGGAAAGGCACACGGGGGCATGAGTGGCCAGAAGGTCGGCTAGACGGCATGCGGACCCTTGTCTATTCGTCCGGCCGTAAGGCGCCAAAGACCGAAGTAAGTGCAAGGCCGAACGGTTCCTCGCTTGTGGAGTTCCGCAGGTCGCAAGACACGAATGTGTCATCCGGGAAAGCATATAAGGCAACACGTGGCCCGAAATTGGTGTGCGCCGCGGTGAAGGCCGGGTGGATACCCATTGCCAATTGGCCCGGCATCAAAGAATCGCCTTGTTTGCGCCCCGCTTTAGCAACCTCTGCAATCCCTGAGCGGTCGTAGAACAAGCTCATGCTTTCACGGCCTAGACGAGTATCCATGCGAAGACTCTCAAACATCGCCGCCATGGCAACAGGGTCGTCGGTGCCAATTCCGTCAACACATTCGGATTCATGTCGCACAACACCGCAACGGCGCGTGCAAGTGCCTCGGTCCCAGCACGAGTGGACAGCGCGTACGGGAAGAAAACGCATGAAAGCCTCCGATGCCTGTAGCGTCAAACCCGTTTGAGTTAGTGTTACGAGTAGCACGATTGTGACCAGGGCCTGGGGCGGGGCAGCAAAAGCCTTGACAAAACTTCTCATGCAAAGGAGGTCTCATTGCTGCCATGTGGTGAGCACGTGAGTTTCAGCCACGCATGAAATTTTCATGTGCAGCGTTGTTCTAGCGCTCCAACGGTCGTTATACAGCTCACCGCCACAAGTTGCCGGCAGCACGCGTGTTGCCGTACGCCGCGTTCCCTTAAATCAACTGCATTGAGCAGACTAAGAAACTTGAAACAACCACACGAAAGAAGGATTGGGAAGTCGGCGATTTCAGCTCGCTGATGTAGGATCTGCGGTCATGTGCGACCCAGGGCAACGGACAGCTATGCGCTTACCTTGCCCGTCAGACGATGAAGACGCCTGGCAAAAGTCTTATATGTGAAGAACGGATCATTGACTTGTTACGAGCAGCCAGGCTTAGCCTGTTGCCACGCGGCGGTTGAAAGCTACCGGGATATCTCGGTCGATGGCAAGTTTGTGCGTCGGTGCCATCCAATACGGTACGTGTATGTGGACCGGTCGCCAGCGATTCGGCCCGGTGTGCGGCATTCGCTTGCTTCCTGCGCAAACAGTTCGGTGCGACCTGGCGGCTGGCACGTCCCTACTCCTAGATGAGCATCAAGGAAAGGTGTTTCAGCCAGTCTGTGCCTACGCGTCGCACTTGCGAGATTCAGGGCCAGTCGTGCGTCAGACGGATTGTGTCCGTTGTGATGTGGCCGCGCCGTAAAGCTTGGAGGGTTGCGAGACGAGCAATCTTTTTAGTTATCTAGCAGCGTTCGAAGACTGATGAAATTTGGTCGTTGAAGGAGGCACGCCCAACACCGTGGAAGCCCGGATAGCCCGCCTGCTGCCTCCAAGCGTTCCGAGGACACATGTTTGTTGTGATCGTTGTGGCGGAGAAGTGGCACCGCTGCAGGGTCTGACAGCCGACGCTGGTCAATTCCTTTCCAATGGTTTCAGCCCTCGAAGCCTGCCAAGCCCTGCATGGACGTATACTTCTACAGGCTGCACAGCGTGATGGCCTTCAGACTGTGACGGTGGCGGCTGACGAACATGCTTTCTTCGGAAAGTGTACATGTGTGTTCCGGTCCCTGCGAGGGTGTCGAACCTTCACCTTCCAACTCGTGGACCTCTGCTCATGAAGTATGCGTCCACGGGCAACAAAATCTGGACATACAGTCTGCTATGGGAGGCATGCTTTCAACAGTTGCTTCCTCCTGCGGAGTGGGCTGGCAAAAGCTCGGATGGAGCTCGGAACCTCTTCGCCGACATGCAGCTGGGTTTGATTGGGCAGAAAGGCTCTGAAACCACGTCGTGGCTCGTGGCAGATACTGCGACGACTTACTGTGGCTGAGCAAATCATTGGTTGCTGGTCTGTCGAAATCCAAGCGCCGTCTGCCGAAGGATCGCTTGGCTGGTTGGATTTTTCCATCAGCCTGTACCCGCTGTGCTGGGCTGCGAAGCAGAAGCCATTCATTCCATGGTGGGGCTGTCTTGACTGGCAAGCTGGCTCGCTGGAGAGAGATGCAATTGGACGTGTCTGAAACAAGTGTAGCTTGGTCTCCTTGTTGTGGCTGGGACACGCTGGAGGTGGAGGTGGTTTCCGTGGCAACTGCGCTCAGCTAGGGGATTACCGTGCCCCGCTTCCACGAGGCTACGCCGGACATCATGGACGCTGCGAGCCTCAAGTTGCACACCTTGAAGTCGCAGTGCGTGGTCCTCGTGATCATGCTGACGGCCATGAGCACGCCAGGGAGCGAAACAGTAGAGACGTGGTGATGACGGGCATCGTCGTCGTCGCATTCGTCGCTCGAAGTGGACAGATCCGGACGTCAGACACTCGCGCTGTGACGTGGCTAAAGAAACTATAAAAAACAAACTTTTTCGTCAGTTGCCGATTATTTCCGGCTACCGGGTTTTCCAGGTTGTAGCACTTTGCTGCATGCGATTCGCGTGTGTCCACTGTTTAACACTGAGCGAAACACTTGGTTGGAACGCTTAAGATTGCACGTGTGTTTGGTGATGCTGAGCTTCGGCGGTGAATCTTCGATCCTCATCTCGTGCCGAACAATCATTCTGCTGTCAGTGCTCATGTCCACTACGTGGCACCCATCTGTCAAGTCGCGAGATCTTAGTGCGAGGGCTTGCATATGCCATAGCCTTGATTTCAATCGCCGAGGTGTTTTCGCTTGTTCGTAACATTCGTAACATTTGTATGTCTAATGGACTCTGCCGGTCAATGCACCTGGCGCTACTTTTTTGCGTGCCTGCTGACCGTGAACGTTGTTCAAGGACCGAACCTCCTGACGTCGGGTGTGACGTCAAAAGAAGGCCCGCCAGATGAAGCAACAGCGCTCGAGAGGGCGGTGTGAAGCCACAAAGGTGGCAGGGTCCGCGGTGCATTAGGTAGCCAGGTGTTAATGCTGCGATGGGAAGGAAGAAAAATTACGGGGCAGCTGCCACAGCCAATGATTGGAATCTTGCTCAATGCGCCGTGTGGGCAAACCAAAGTACCGCAACCGAAACTGCAAGGCTCAAACCTTCCAAGGTGTGTCTCGACAGCACTTTCGCCAGAGACACTTTGTTTGTGGGGAATGCTCGGTGGAGTTTTGAACCCAGAGCACCGTCGGCTTTTTGGTCGGAGTGCTCGCAAGCTCGCAACCAGGGCTGAGTCTGAGCGGATCTGTTGCTTGACGTCGTGCAAACTCTTCCGCAAGTCAAGGCTTTGTTGGGCTTTGTCGACAACTTCTGCGATCGCGCTTGCCGGTGTCGGGATCGCGCTTGCGAGCATGCGTTTTAACAGACAAACGGCTGTTCCCAGGCTTACCGGTGACGTAGCATTTGTCTCCGTTGCCTTGAGGATTGACAGAGGTACGGCATCCCAATGTCGCGCCTAGCTGGCGGTGGAGTTGGTGGCGGCCACGGCCGGCTTTGCCGAGGTGCCACTGACTGTCGGTCGTGCTGGATACTATTCACTACATATTCTGGGTAACCATGCTACTGGGCTCACAGGGGCTGCAGAGCACATGCTGCAGGATCAGCTATCGATGATTCTAGATTCTAAAATCCTGTTGTAATCTGTTTGGCCTGTTGCCTTGGCCTTTGCATTGTTCTCGGGTTTGGGCGAGCACGGAACTTGTCTTGAATAATCAGTAGTCTTCGCTGCTGCAGTGCTCCAGCTGTGTACACAGAATCTTGTCAGTCCCTGACGATACAGATACATTAATACGATTCTCCTGAGTTTCATGTGTGTGTGTGGGGGGAGGCGTCTGAAGGCAGGGGCATCATAACCAACACGTTTGTCTTTGTCTTTGCAAGCTGGATTAGAGCTGCTGCGCTGCTACATGATGCATGGATCGCGAGGCTTATGTACATTCTCGTCATTCCGTTTTTCTGTGCGGTGATGGGCGCCCGGGTTGCGATTGGGCATGTGCAAAAGGTCGGAGGTACAAAGGTGCAGTTCAAACGGCGGCGCTACAGCAGTGTTTCCCCGAAATGACAAGCATCTCGTCTGTCAAGACATTCCGTTGACGAGATTCGAGGAGTGGCTTGTCAGCTTCAGGCAGTGCTGACACACCAAGTGCTGCAGAAGTGAAACCAATGCGATGTGTCCCGGACTGCCGTGATTACTTGAAGACCAGTGTCGGAGAGGCACGTCTTCACGTTTTGCTTGTGCGCTGCATTACGTAACTGAGCGGAGCCGAGACGTGACGCCGGCAACCGAAAATTCGTTCATCCTACTGCAACGAGCCAACCAAAAGCTGATGTTACGAGACAGGCCACCCGACCAGAATTTCCTGAGCGCCCTCGAAGAGAAACTCTCCGGTCGAAGCCTCGGTCATCCTGGATCTGCTGCTCGGCTGTTTTCTCCCGGCGCGTTCTCGGATGCCCAGCTTTTAAAGTTGGACATCCGAGAATTTGGTGAACCGCTGAAGCTGGCGCTGTCACCAAGCACAGAGGCCTCACGCTTCCCCTTCCCGGCCCTTCGGCCACTTTGGCTTTGGCTTCTCATGTCTCTTTTGAAGACCTGATCGATGAAGATCTCTCGAGGCTTTAACCCCCTCAAGGTTGACTTGCATATAAGGGCGCAGCAAACGAATCAGTCAAGCACGCTTGCTGCACCTGGAGGCTCGACACCCAAGCATCTACTGCAACAGGCACAGAACTGGCCCCCCCCCCCCCCAACGGGCACCCCAAGCGACGGTGATGTCTGGGTCAATTTCAGTGTGGAGCCGCTTTGTCGGCCTGGAGATGGAGAGTCCGAGCACACAAAGACGACTACGACCATGACAAATCTTGGATGCTTGCCCGAAGAACTCTTGCAACAGCTCGCGCAGCTTTGGCATTCGAGATCTTGGATGGCTTGGCAGCTGAGAAAGAAAACTCCGCAGCAAAGCAACGACCAATTTGCAAGATCGCCCAAGGGCCCCGGCGCTCCACCAACGAGCACGACATCGTCAATATGCTCGGCTTTCATCATCTGGTCTTCCAGGACCTGGGGCAAGCGGATCTTGACTTTGATTGGACTCTTGCATCCCGCTCACAGCCTGTGATTCAGCCTCCGGCTTTCTGCACTGGCGCCATGGCTCGCCCGAAAAGCTCCGCCGCAGACTCCTCAAACTCTGTGCGAGTGACGACCTGGATTGTGCAGCAGCAAAGCCGGGCGCCCCAAACCCCAAAAACCACAGCCCACATCATAAGCCCTGCCAACCCTGTATAGTCTTGTAGTTCATTGCTATTCATTACTACATTACCAGATAAGCTGGGCACTTCGGTGAGGTGCTCGTCGAAGCTTCCGCAAAAACTTCTGAGCTTCGGGCCAGCACCCGGTCGATTCCGTCACTGTCACGACCTGGAGCACTAACATATTGGGGAAACATGTTTTTTAGAACAGATTGGGGAACACATATCTTTTCCTCAATATGTTAGGTGAAGGCATTCAGTGTTCGGGTTGAGAGTTTGAAATTTAGGTTTAGGGTTAATTATGTTGCAAGGCCTACTGGTTTTCTAGGGTTCAGGGGTTACCGTCCGCCAAAGGGTACAGGATACAAACGATGCCGTTGTTCCGAAAGTTTTGTTGGGCCCACCTTCCAGGTTCAGCACTCTTATGCAAGCCTGCACTCCCAAGTCCCCAGCAAATCGTCTCTGCTTTACTCGCATTGCTTAACCTGGACTCAAAGTCAGGAATGATTGGCACGTCCAAGTATATGATATCAGCATTTGCGTACATGCATGTGCAAAGCTTGATTTTTCCTGCATGGAGAGTCCGCTGCCTGATCTTGACAGCTTCTGCCAGGATGTGGAGTCCCGAGCTGTCACACCTCTCCTGCACAACTGCTGGCACGGTCTGCATGCATTGCATCACAGCAGAAACACGTCCTTCGCCACGCCACCCGACGACACCGATGCTGCTTGGCGCTCCTAAGAGACGCTTCCGCTGCTTGAAGAGCGGTGGGAGTGCGGCTCCGGCCAACTTCGACTCCAGCAACCGCCGCATCCTCGGCTCTCTCCGGCCCAGAGTGCCCTCGCATTCATTACAGGCACCCGCAGCCGAGGCGCTGGGTGTCGAAGTCCGAGCCGCCAAGGTGGTCGTCCCCGGAGACGCTGAGAACGCTCACCTCGCAAGACGCGTCTTGACTGCCGTCCCTGGGCGCGGCTAGGCGGCTAGGCCGCGTGCCGCGTTCCCGTTCATGTAAAGCAGGGAAGTGTCCAAGGTGCCACCACCAATGTCGTAAACAAGAACCTGAGAGAGGACGATAGGCCCAACACCAGTTGGACCACGTTTTGCACAATGCTGGCGGATTCCCCCGTTCTCTTCTCGGCTCCCGGCATGCCTCACACCCTCACCTCGAGGACAACTGAGCAGCTGAAACTCTTTTTACCAGAGCCGCCACCTTGGTGCAAATTGTAGGCCACCGCTGCCGCAGTTGGCTCCTGCAACAGCAGCTGGTGATTTGCGCCTTCTCTGAAATTCTATTCCTCTTGCAACATCTGCTTCACGTTGCGGTGCCATATTTGTGGACTCAGCTTTCCTCTTGAGTTCGGGTGTGGTTCCGTGACAATGCCTAATGTGGTACCAGTAACATAGCTATTGCAGACCTCTGTGACATATGACGCGGATGGAGACTGCGGCTGCAACAATCCAGGGCCCAAGTATCCGGCCTGGCCAGGCCTTGCTTCAACCATCAGCCACGATTGCTTTGATGATAGGTCAGGAATAATGGTCCGGATGTCTGCGCTAAGATATTTATCCAGCCGCGTACTACTCTTGAACCTATAATCTATGTACATTCACTTATGATGCGTCTGTTCGCTTCATTCATGTACGTTTAACTTAGTTTCAACAACGCAACGACACAGTGAGCACTGTTGCAGTCTGTATGAACGATTGCTGGCTATATGACCTCGAGCACCTATGGTGGTTCCATGTTGAGTAGGTGACGACGGCACTTTCAATTCCCCACGTCTGTCTGAAGCATGTGCAGACTTTTCCCTTCGAGCACTGCTAGCCCCAGTGCACGTCCCCACAGGCTCCTCGAGAATGCGCATGACCTTCATGCCGGCCCGCTCGAAGGCCTCCTGTGTTGCCTTGGAATGGCAGGCGCCAGTTTCCGTTTTGCCGCTTTGCCAGCTTCCCACCTTGGTTTCCGAGACACCGAACTTGGCAGGGACCTCGACGGGTGAAGTGCCGGCGACAGATCTCCCAAAGCTCTCCCTGGCTGCTCGAGGTGAGGCTCCTGACACAGATCACTACTCGCGAGATGTCGAAACCTCGGCGCAAAGAAGCTCTGAACACTGCAAGCATCCAACTGTCTAAGATTGTATGAGTGTCTATAAGCTGTGAGCCTCAGCGCCTTGCCAAGATAATGGGAAATTGAGCGCCGCATGTGCCCCACCTTGCGTGCTGCCAGCGGTGGGCCCACGGCCATGAATGGTTCCCATTTAATGAATCGGTGCGGCATGCGCCAAGGCTCGGACAAGTTCCGCGCCAACCTCAACAGGAGAGATCCACCTGCACTTCCAGGTGGACGTGTTGGCATTGGCAATTGGGCTTCTGTGTGGCATGCGTCGCCCATCGTTCTCTCTGCCTTTCGCCACCGGCAAGCTCAACGGCAAACCCAGCCTGGACAAAGGGGAAAAACAGAGGGGTTTAGCGAGTGGAGCCGGCGGTTCCTTTGCTTTGAGTCTTGGGTCGAAGCAGGACCGCTCAGGTTGGCGGCGCTTGGCTCGTGGGACCCGGCGGTGAAATTCGCCGCCACCTCAGATTTGTGGGGCAGGGCAGCGCTCAACTGGGGACCGCAAGCTCAAACAACTACAGTCCTGCTGGCTTATGACACAAACGCCAATGGGCCCGAACTTCAACACCACGGCTCGCCCCTCTCTAAACAGGGAGAGGCTCGGGCTTACTGAGCCAGGAAGACGGCCTTGCGTAAGTTAGGGACATCTAGACCTGGACCTTGCTGACCCCACCCGAATCCCATTGAGTATCGGTGCGCTCCAAAAAAGGATCCAAAATTATCTGAATTTGTTTTTGTCGGACTACTGTTTTGTTTCCTTTCTTTTTGTTGTCTGAGGGTGCGGAGGGTGCGGGGTGTGGAGGGTGCGGAGGGTGCGGAGGGTGCGGGGACTCCACAGAGGAGGTTGACCTCGTGGGAAAGACCATCCCTAGCCCGTTTCACGGACCCTAAGGGGTACATATACGGTATTTATTAGGTATATAATAGGATCCCAGGGTTAAGGTCCATACTAGGGGGAGGTGCGGGGGTGCGGAGGTGGGGGTTGCCGGGGTATGGGTATGGGGGGTGCAGAGGGTGTGGGGGGTGCCACCATGCGCGCCAGCAACGCCGAATACTGAGCGCGCGCATGGACATTCCGGATGGCAATTGAAGCAATAGTAAATACGAGCATATAAACCAAACAATAAACTACTAAGCAATATTAAAATAAGGATAGAAGAATTTGTTGGAGAAGGATAGCCATATTCTGGCAAGCGCCTATGACAAAGAGTACAAAGCAAAGGAGGCAAAACCAAAAGCATAAAGCTAAAGAAAAAGCTGAAACACAAAGCAGCAAGCAAAGCAAGCAGCAAAAAACAAACAACAAACAAAGCAGATTACAACAACACAGAACAACAAGCAAATAAAGCATCGCAAAAAAAGAAGAGCAACAAGCAAACCAAGCAGCAAGAAACAGAATGCGAAGGCGGAAGGATTTGTGTTTATTTATTGGTTGCAAATTCTGGTCTGTAAACTGCAGCATTTTGCTCCTGTTTTGCACAAAGCTATTAGGGAATTACACTTTGCAGCGTCCTGTTTTGGCCAAGCTATTGGGGAATTACAATTTGCAGGGTCTTTTTGCGTCAAGCTATTGGGCAATTACAATTGACAGGGTCCTGTTTTGCCCCAACCTATTGGGGGATTACAATTTGCGAAGCTCTTGTCTTGTGTCAAGTTATTGGGCAATTGCAATTTGCAGGGTCTTGCTTTGCATCAAGCCATTCGGGCATTGCAATTTGCAGGCTCCCGTCTTGCGTCTGTCTATTGGGGAATCACAATTTGCAGCGGCGATTCCGGTTCATCATACTTCTTGAACACGCCCCCTCATTTGACGATTCCGGTTCATCATTGGCCATACATCTTAATTACACACGTTCCCTCATGTGGCGATTCCGGTTCATCATATCGCCTTCATTTGGCTATTCCGGTTCATCATAGATCTTAAACATGCCTCCTCATTTTGGCGATCAGGGTTCATCACATATCTGAAACAAGCACCTTAATTAATTTGACGATCCAAGTTCATCAATACCTTAAGCCCACCACCTTATTGGACAATTCCGATTCTGCGCATTTGCTGAACCCGCCCCCCAACTTTTCACGGGCCGCAGCCTGTGGACCGCGACCCGCGGCCCGCGGCACGGCTAAAAATTTGAGCGGGGGGTTGGAGGAGGGGCACAGCCCCCTCCATTTGCAACCATCAGGGGTTCTAAAAGGATCCTTAGGTGCTCTGTTGTTGCTGGCAGGATGTGATTTTGAAGCCAACTTGTGCGGCTTAAACAAGCTGGACGGGGGAATGACAAAGCAGCGCAAGACACGGACCGGGAGCTGAATATTTGCGAAAGATTGTCGATGGTGCCTTGATGGATGCCTGCGGAGGTCTTCTCATGTGTAAACCAGCATGGTTCGTGCGAAAACTTAGAAACGAGACAAGGCAGACATGACTTTGCCTTCCACACACAGACACACCACACACACACAGACACACACACACACACGTGTACTTAACAAGCACTCTAGATGGACTGTGTCGTTGTCCGTGTTGCTGTTGTTGATGTTGCTGGTGGTGTCAGCGTTCTTGTCAATTGTTATTGTTGTTGTTCCTGTTGCTGATGATGATGATGTTGTTGTTGTTGATGATGATGAGTATATATCTTAAACACGCCCGTGCATGCGGCGATTCCGGTTCATCATAGATCTTAAACACGCCCCCCGTTTGGCGATTCCGGTTCATCATATATCTTAAGCACGCCCCCTCCTTTGGCGATTCGGGTTCATCATATATCTTAAACATGCCCCCTCATTTCGCGATTCGGATTTATTATATGTCCTTAACACGACCCCTCATTTGGCGATTCCGGTTCATCATGTATTTCGATCACGCCCTCTCATTGGGGGATCCGGGTTCATCACACATCTTAAACACGCCTCCTCATCATATAATATCTTAAACAAGCACCCTAGTTTAGTTGACGATGCAAGATCATCAATACCTTAAGCCCACCAGGAAACCAGTGGGCCAACCCTACCCAGGACCCCAGACAAGAGCCGAAAGCAAAAACGAAAAACAGAGCACCCGCAGCAACAAGCAAAGAATAAACAAGAGCGCCAAGCAACGACAAGCAAGAGTACAAAGCAGCAGGCAGAAAGCAGAAACGCAGTCAAGCAGCAAGCAGAAAACGACAACAGCAGAAAGGAAAAACCAAGAAACACAAACAATACCACAAAAAAAACAAGCAAATCTGCAGATACTTCGGATTCCCTAAGGAAATCCCTATCTGAGAGCACTTCCGACATCTTCCGACCGAGGCACGCGATATGCATGGTCGGCGGCTTCAGCAGAGACCTCGCGAGGCGAAAGAGGTCACATGTGAGATTGGATGTTTGCGCAGCGTGTATGCATATATATATATATATATATATTAGTGTATATATATACATATATACATTGTATACATGTTTCCATAGAGTTTCCATAATATATTTTTCTATACATTACACACATAACTTCACATAACACATGTGTAGATCTATAAGTACGCAGACACACACACACACATGCAGATCATGGAGGGAGAGAGGCTAGGCTTTGACTGTCTGGAAGCCCGTCTGTCGCTTGGCCTCCCCAAGCCTGCGTCCGATAAATCGCTTGGCATTGAAGATAGTGTGTTGGGGATACTGTCCTGGAGAGCGGGAATATCTGGTGGAGATAAGCGCGCGATCCGATCTGCCCCTGCCCTGAGCCTCGATTCGTTACGGCTCTCTCGCCGACCACAACCTTGCCGTCCGCCAAGAATGTCACAACCGACCTCGATCTCGGAAAGGAGAACTCACCCCGAAGCATGCATTGGCATGCTGCTCCCATATGCAACAGTCTTAGCAGTCTATGCTCCGAACGGCAAGAGTTGCTTGCCTGTGGCATGGTCTGGTATGATGGAGATGGTCTGGCAACGACACGCGACAGAAATAGACAAGCTCACGGAAACATAAGGTAGCAGGAAGCACCCCATCTGTTGCTTTCAGTGCCACCACGGAGAAGGTTGTCCCCAGATCAATGCCAACCACCTCGACGAGACAAGTCATGTCGGAATCGAAGCATCAAAGAGGCTCAGAGAAACAGAAGGACTTACCTGCGGTCTTCCACGGAAGCCAAGCGCGGCCAAAATCGACGAAACCTTGGCAACACGAACGTTAGTTTGCGGTTTCCCTCGCAAGACCGCTAGCGTAGGCGCATGGCAAGAACCACCAAACCGCCAAGTGCCAGCAAGTACTGCGGAACAACAGACAAGGACCCATCAATTCAACTCGCTGCGGGGACAAAACTGCTGTCCTGCATCAGCTTCCGTTGGGAACGCCCGCGCTGCTCCCAGAGGAAGTGGTTTCGCCCATCGTCGGCTATTCGCACACTAGTCTATCGGCTAGTGAACTGTTTGCAGTAGCTTTGGACGAGTGTTCGACGTTCATGATGCTCATCCCGAATCCCTTGACGGCATGCGTCGACGTTCCTTCTCGTGGCAACAAGGGTCCAATGCGTCCAAAAAATTGGTTGACAGGTAAATTTCTGAAGCAGCAGCCTGGAGCCTGGACTCGGCAGAGAGGAGAACAACCAGTCCACGAAGACGCGTCTTTGCTGTAGCACAGGCTCAGAGGCTCAATTTCATCTAGTTTGTCAGGGACGCTGGGCCACACTCGGTCTGCAGCGCATGTGATGCTGCCAGTGCCAGGAAAAGCGGCGCATGTTCTCTTCATTTGGATTGAACGTCTGAACATTTGGGTGGTCCACTCTGGTGGGTACAGGAAAATCCTGTCGCTCGGCATGGGCACCGTAGATTCGTAGCATGCCTTCGATGTCGAACACGGTTGCCTTCTCTTCATCGTCAAGGGACAGTCGATGCCCATCCTCCAAGGATCACATTTGGAACGCCGCATGCCGAAAACATTCTAAAGCCATCATCTCTCGGATTCTCTCACACCTCTTTCATCTCGCCACCGCCACCTTCAGCACCATGCGTGAGTACCTATGATCATTGCAACAGTTCACAAAACAAGGTAGGTGGCTGACCTGCCGCCTTGCGTTTGGCAATTTCGAAAACCCGAAAGTACTGCAATTTACGGCCTGTTGGCTTTCAAGGGCTATTTTGGGAGGTTAGCGAAGCTAGCCAAAAACCATGACCATATCTCAAAAAACAGTAAAGAGGAGTGTAAAAGACACATGGATGCTCTCTGGGAACGGATGGGGTCTCAGTGGACGTTATCATGGTTGGCCCATGATGGATGCTCTGCGGGAACGGAAGGGGTTTGAGTGGACGCTAACATGGTTGACCCATGGATGCTCTGCGGGAACGGATGGGGTCTGAGTGGACGTTATCATGGTTGGCCCTGCCAGAGGTTGACCAACATGACATGCGCAGAAATGCTTGAGCTCGCACTGGAAACCTCCAAGGACTAGACACAGGAAAACAAAAAATCTCAAAGTAGTGGAAAGTATCATCACAACCGTGGTCATCCACATGCGATGCTATAAACATCATCGCGGCACTGCAAACATCATCCGGAATGTGGAATGTCATCGTCGCCACTAATTAGCACTGCGGCCAGCCCCGCTTCGCCACAGCAGCACCATCAACAACACCATCTTGGCATCAGCCGCAGTCACCATCATCGTGATCATCACTTGCAGCCCTCAATGTCTTAATTAGTCAGCCTCAATGGCATCATATCAGCGCAACTGCCAATCTCTTATCAAGCATGTCAACATGTCTTTGCAATGGTAGTAGACATGATAGACAATGACAACATCGCGAGACACAGCCANGCCAATCTCTTATCAAGCATGTCAACATGTCTTTGCAATGGTAGTAGACATGATAGACAATGACAACATCGCGAGACACAGCCAGCATGGAACACTCAACGACCCACTTCGGCCTATGCCCACTTGGTGAGCCACAAATACAATAAGGGCAGAGATACAATGAGTTACACCAGTCATCATGATCCCAGGTCCTGGTTTCTAGGTTCCCTGGCCCCAAGAAACCAGAACCGTTACCTCAGGTTACCTGCTCGCTCTCATGGAGGTCCCCGTCTGAGCTTCCTAAATCTTAAACCTCTGGGCCTGTATAAATGCCAAAAGCCCTTAAAGGAAGTCGGTTTAGGTAACCCCAAAGGGACAAGGTGGACCTAAAAAAGTCCAGGACTCCTTTGGACTGAAGGTTCTTTCGAATTTCAGGATCTTCGAAAGAGATCTGCTGGGTGTGCTTTGGAGGAGTTTGGGACCGAAGACGTATGATACGCTGATGCAGCTGTCCCAAGCAGCTGACTTGCGACGCTGCTGCCACTTGTGTGTCCACACGCCGGTGCATCTCGCGTGCGCATGCCCCCTCCCCGTGCCTTCTTGGATCCTCTTGGCTTGCGAGACTGCGAGGTGGCCTGTGCTTCGTCCAGCTCCGCAATCTGAGATGCGTCGGTATACACAAGCCCAGTATCCCACATGGTTGCAGTGGTCAGCAGACTGATCCAACCCAAACAACTGCATGCCTTCGTCCATCCACGTCATCATGCACCTTCCTGCAAAAACTCTGGGCGCCAGCATGCCACCAAAAATTGTTCCGGCTCCTGTGGGTTGTCCAGCTGCTCCGGCTCTGCATCTGCGCCCTGGAGAAAGGGGGCCTGACAATGTGATGCTCACGTCTACGGCATGGTTGATGGCCACGGGCAGCATCTGGGCAGCGGACATACCACACCACCACGTCATAATGGCCTCGAAGCTCGCGACGACGATCAGACACAGGTCAAGTCAACTAAATCGCGGTCAAAACCTTCCTGACTAGCAAACAAGTTGCAGTCGATGAAGTCGCGGGCCATCTCGCGCCATGTCTCGGGGTCTGTGTAGCCGAAACCTCAGCATTGCCAGGAGGTGGCCCCCTGAAGTTCAATTTGCCCCTGAACCATCTGCAGCACACGCCACAACAGAATCAACGATGCAATATGGTGCGATGTGGAACATCGGCNGCCGAAACCTCAGCATTGCCAGGAGGTGGCCCCCTGAAGTTCAATTTGCCCCTGAACCATCTGCAGCACACGCCACAACAGAATCAACGATGCAATATGGTGCGATGTGGAACATCGGCGTCTCATGTGCAAGCGAGTGGCTTTGAAAATGAGAAACAAAATCTGAAACAAAGGAGTCAAAGGCATCACTCCACTCTTGCCACCACATGGTGCGAGAGTCACACAAACGGGATGATCTGAACCAGCTGTCTGCCCAAACGCTGCGGGCATGCACGGAATCTGTTCCATGTTGTCGAACCCTCTTAGGAGCCAAAATACTCAGAGCAAGGATTTTGCCTTCTTGTTTGGGTTGGAAAAAAAGCTGACGCCCTCAGAAAACATCGATCAAACGGAAACACACCTAGACAGCGATGCGCAACATGTGAAAAGAGACCGCTGCGCAATCCTAACTGTCGCGTCAGCTTTCCAAGGAACATGTCAGCCATCATACTGCATGTGTTTGCTCCTACAAGTATCTTCTCGTTGCAGTTCGGAACTGCGTGTCATCACGGCTGCAATTGCTAATGACGCGCCCGGCCTCAAACCAGTCCAGAAGATGTTCCGGCAAAACCAAACCCAATAATCCAAATGCGTTTGCAACAGACCCAATTGTGGCACGGGCAAGCAGTCGCTGCAAATGTTTCAACGTCTTGCGTGGACATGTGTGCATACGTGGCCTTGATGTTGACCGGGCTGCCTACAGCAATCTTGCTCGTCGCAACAGTCAGCATGACGAGATGACCACCTGGCGGATTTCGGGGGCGTTCTTCTGAAGAAGTGCCTCCAGCAAAGCATTCCGTCGGGCCGGCACACAGGTGGAGAAAATGACATCGGCCTGGCGAATCTCCGCAGCTCTTGCTTTGCTCAATGCTGCGTGATACTCCGAACGTCGTTCCTCGAAGTCGGAGCTTGTCTTCGGAACACACGCTCTCAACCGATCATATGCTTTTCGGCAGGCCACCGCCTCTTCGCTAGGCTCTTCACCAGCTGCCGCGTGACAGCGCCAGTGCCAGGAAAAGCGGCGCATGTTCTCTGAAATCACTTGGATTGAACGTCTGAACATTTGGGTGGTCCACTCTGGTGGGTTCAGGAAAATCCTGTCGCTCGGCATCGGCACCGTAGATTCGTAGCATTCGCAAGCCTCCCCGCGGCTGCTTCAGAATTTGCCGGCACAAAGAGCACTGACTGCTCTGCTGCAAGCAGCGTGCCAAGCATGTGCGATGGAACACATGCCCACATGCTGTAACAACATCTGGATTGGCATCTAGGCAGATCGCACACTCAGCATCGGGTGCTCCGAACAAGATCGCACAGCGAGCCCCAAGATTCCTTTGAGCGAAAAGGGTCATCAGAACAGCAGCGGTGCCTGTCTTTCCCGTCCCCGGTGGGCCGTGCAACAGCTGGAAGTGACGGGCCAAGGCACGACAAACAGCCTGCTCCTGAGGAGTTTCAGTGCCAAACTGACAAGTCTTGTCGCTCTTCTTGAAATTCCAAAGGCAACCTTCCCAATCTCGTGTGCCAGCAGTGGGGCTGGTAGGCCATCAGCACGTGCTGGTGGATTGATGTCCGAAAGAGCCATGTGCATGCAGCTGTAAGATAAAGACTTGGGCACATATTCCACGATGTCTGGTGTAGCGGTCCGAATGCCTTCGATGTCGAACACGGTTGCCTTCTCTTCATCGTCAAGGGTCAGTCGATGCCCATCCTCCAAGGATCACATTTGGAACGCCGCATGCCGAAAACATTCTAAAGCCATCATCTCTCGGATTCTCTCACAACTCTTTCATCTCGCCACCGCCACCTTCAGCACCATGCGTGAGTACCTATGATCATTGCAACAGTTCACAAAACAAGGTAGGTGGCTGACCTGCCGCCTTGCGTTTGGCACATTTCGAAAACCCGAAAGTACTGCAATTTACGGCCTGTTGGCTTTTAAGGGCTATTTTGGGAGGTTAGCGAAGCTAGCCAAAAACCATACGACCATATCTCAAAAAAGTAAAGAGGAGTGTAAAAGACACATGGATGCTCTGTGGGAACGGATGGGGTCTCAGTGGACGTTATCATGGTTAGCCCATGATGGATGCTCTGCGGGAACGGATGGGGTTTGAGTGGACGCTAACATGGTTGACCCATGGATGCTCTGCGGGAACGGATGGGGTCTGAGTGGACGTTATCATGGTTGGCCCTGCCAGGGGTTGACCAACATGACATGCGCAGAATGCTGGAGCTCGCACTGGAAACCTCCAAGGACTAGACACAGGGCAACAGAAAATCTCAAAGTAGTGGAAAGTATCATCACAACCGTGGTCATCCACACGCGATGCTATAAACATCATCGCGGCACTGCAAACATCATCCGGAATGTGGAATGTCATCGTCGCCACTAATTAGCACTGCGGCCAGCCATTACACCACGCTTCGCCACAGCAGCACCATCAACAACACCATCTTGGTATCAGCCGCAGTCACCATCATCGTGATCATCACTTGCAGCCAACAATGTCTTAGTCAGCCTCAATGGCATCATATCAGCGCAACTGCCAATCTCTTATCAAGCATGTCAACATGTCTTTGCAATGGTAGTAGACATGATAGACAATGACAACATCGCGAGACACAGCCANGCCAATCTCTTATCAAGCATGTCAACATGTCTTTGCAATGGTAGTAGACATGATAGACAATGACAACATCGCGAGACACAGCCAGCATGGAACACTCAACGACCCACTTCGGCCTATGCTCTGTGTCGTCATCAAAGATGGAAGGCGATCTTCCAGTTCCTTCCGATTAAGGGTTTCCAGGGTTAAGGGGTTATCCTTAAGGTTCGAAAGAGATCTGCTGGGTGTGCTTTGAAGGAGTTTGGGACCGAAGACGTATGATACGCTGATGCAGCTGTCCCAAGCAGCTGACTTGCGACGCTGCACCCCCTCCCCGTGCCTTGTTGGATCCTCTTGGCTTACGAGACTGCGAGGTGGCCTGTGCTTCGTCCAGCTCCGCAATCTGAGACGCCTCGGCAGCACAAGCCCAATATCCCACATGGTTGCAGCGGTCAGCAGACTGATCCAACCCAAAGAACTGCATGCCTTCGTCCATCCACGTCATCATGCACCTTCCTGCGAACACTCTGGGCGCAAGCATGCCACCAATAATTGTTCCGGCTCCTGTGGGTTGTCCAGCTGCTCCGGCTCTGCATCTGCGGTCTGGAGAAAGGGGGCCTGACAATTTGATGCTCACGTCTACCGCATGGTTGATGGCCACGGGCAGCATCTGGGCAGCGGACATACCACACCACCACGTCATAATGGCCTCGAAGCTCGCGACGACGATCAGACACAGGTCAAGTCAACTAAATCGCAAGTCAAAACCTTCCTGACTAGCAAACAAGTTGCAGTCGATGAGGTCGCGNGCCGAAACCTCAGCATTGCCAGGAGGTGGCCCCCTGAAGTTCAATTTGCCCCTGAACCATCTGCAGCACACGCCACAACAGAATCAACGATGCAATATGGTGCGATGTGGAACATCGGCATCTCATGTGCAAGCGAGTGGCTTTGAAAATGAGAGACAAAATCTGAAACAAAGGAGTCAAAGGCATCACTCCACTCTTGCCACCACATGGTGCGAGAGTCACACAATCGGGATGATCTGAACCAGCTGTCTGCCCAAACGCTGCGGGCATGCACGGAATCGCCTTCATGTTGATTCAGAAGGTCCTCAACCTAAACTAAACATAAAACGCGATGATTACTCAGAGCAAGGATTTGGCCTTCTTGTTTGGGTTGGAAAAAAAGCTGACGCCCTCAGAAAACATCGATCAAACGGAAACACACCTAGACAGCGATGCACAACATGTGAAAAGAGACCGCTGCGCAATCCTAACTGTCGCGTCAGCTTTCCAAGGAACATGTCAGCCATCATACTGCATGGGTTTGCTCCTACAAGTATCTTCTCGTTGCAGTTCGGAACTGCGTGTCATCACGGCTGCAATTGCAAATGACGAGCCCGGCCTCAAACCAGTCCAGAAGATGTTCCGGCAAAACCAAACCCAATAATCCAAATGCGTTTGCAACAGACCCAAATGTGACACCGGCAAGCAGTCGCTGCAAATGTTTCAAGCAGCCCGATCTTCAACGTCTTGCGTGGACATGTGTGCATACGTGGCCTTGATGTTGACCGGGCTGTCTACAGCAATCTTGCTCGTCGCGACAGTCAGAATGACGAGCCAACACGTCAGGGTATCCAGTGGGATAGTCGGTGCCACGAACATCAGCCCTTCAAGCACAAAGCTGGCGGTCCACATTGGTTGAAGAAACCGAACAGCATTGAAGACCGGTCGGGTGAGCCCCAATTCCCTCCGGGCCCTCCATACAATATGCTGCTCGCGCAGAATCAGACGGCGAAAGTCTTTCATTGCACCAAGCGCACAAGCAAACGCCAGAGCGAGGCAAGGCAGGCTCCGTAGCATCGCGGCAGCCGTGCACACCAATCCAGACAAAACCGTCAACCAAAATGCTGGGGCGGCTAAAGGTGTTTCCCCACACATGACGCACAGCGATGTGATCGTCAGCGGAAGTGCCCCGGCATGGATCAGGGCACAAAGCAGGCAATTTGGACTGGCAAGGGGCGCGAGGTCAGTGCCCAATGCACCTGATTCCAGAGCAAACCATGCTAAGTTGCAAGCGCTCGCTGTGAACATGGAGCTGCCGGCAGCTCGGAGCGGCCATCGGGTTGGCAGGTCTTCAACACAGTTCCATAAATAATGGCCAAGCAGAAACAGTAGTGGCACATCCCGGCCGGACAGAAGAATCCAATCGCAGACAGCTTGACGGATTTCTCAGCACAAAGTTGCGCGCATGGCAGAAGGCCAGCGAGGTAGAGAAGCCACAAATCTGCAGCTGCGCTGACCAGGTCAGCTTTCCAGAATAAGCTTGCAGACTCTGGAACAAACATCGCGAAGAGCCATAGCAGAAAGCTACTAGCTGACGTCCTAGCAACCATGCGCGCCGGAGTCGTACATGGTGCAGATTTTTCCACTGCTATTTCCGGACCCCATGACCCAATCACTTCACCAACACATCTGGATGAACCTTTCAATCTGAGAACGTAAGATCCACATTGATTTTTTGATTTCAAATGAAAGAACTGAATTATCTTCAAAAACATTAATCATCTAACCAGCTGCTTGGAGGCGCACATCGAACAAACAAAAAACGGTGAGCAGTAATCATTTACCACCCACATTGCCTGCGGAGGCACAGATTGCATCACAGGGTGCATGGCATTTCTCTTGACTTCATTCAAGTCAGGTCCGCGGGCTCTGTCGGACTTACGTCTTTGGGATGCCACTCAGCAACTCTACCAAAACTCATGCTGAAACTCTGGGCTCCTCCCAAGCACAGCATGACCATCCAGCTAGGCTGTTCGCTGTTGGGCTGTTGGGTTCCTGCAATCGACTGACAGCAAGTCTTCATCCGCTTCGGTTTCCTTCCTTAAGATGAAAGCTCTTGTCCAGTGTGTTTTGGCTAGCCGTTTGAGTAAAACACAGGGATCTGCACCAGAAACCAGATAAAACTCCGAGTCCCTCCCGGGGCCCCACAGACTTACAAGACTCCTTGTGCACAAGTTATGCCAATTAAAGTTGCAGAGATGAGAACAAGCACAACAACATCTTGGATGCCGAAACGCTTTGCAATGCCGGCATGTTAATTGTCGCAGCCTCGCCCCCCCTCAGCTTTGGGGTCACGAGGGGAAGGCATCCTCCGGGCGGCGGCAGAGCCTGAGGCCAGCGTTTGCAAGAGTTGGAAGAATGCCTCCTCCACACACCCGAACCCACTGAGCGGGCCCGTACGGCTCACACTTGACATATAACGTCAGAACTTCTGACGGTCTTCCGCAAATCATGAGACTCCGTGTTTGTCGACATGCTCTTTGTGGACCCTCACTAACACAAGGTGTGAAACGATGAACGTGGAAACGCGAGCGACATCTTGCACTCCGAACAATGGCCTTGCGAATCTGCTCCTCCGTCTACGTATTGGACGACGGCTCAGAATTCAATACTAGAAACGGGATCAAGCCATAGCGGGAGCACTTTGAAGCGGACAACCACTGTTCCGACTGGCTTGTTGCCATGCGTCACCATTCACCGATTCCCCCCCCCCCCAAAAAAAAAAAAAATAGCCCGAGCCACCACAGCCTGGTGGACCCAACTGCCGAGGCGGACACTCGCCAGCGGTTACAATTCTGTGAGACCTAACGGCTGCTTGATTCCATGAATTGCAGGCCGATTCCCCGGCATTCCAACCGACAGGACTGATCGACCCACTGTGAATGCTGAGAGTCGAAGCCTTTGGCTTTGATGCGCTCGCTCGCGGTTTCCCCGTGTCTGTCTAACATGACCCCTGCACAAGGATGACGTCTACTTCGGAGGCCTTTTGTGTTCGAGCATAAATGCGTAGTGAGCTGGGTTCTTGGGATCTTCGCTCAGGGTCTGGTGTCCTTTGCGGGATCGCGAACAGCTGCTTAGGGATCTCAAATCAAGAAGCTATGAGCCCAAGTCGTTAGGTGTTGGGTTGGTTGTTTGGGTTCCTGGTGTGGGTGCTTGTGTCTTGGGGCTTCTGTGTCCTCCGTGGGATCACGGGTTGTCTGGGGTAAACGGCATGGAAAGCCCCCGGCACCACGGTCATCGGTGGGATCATGGCGACCAGCCGTCATTTGCGGCATGCTCTGCCTGCACTGGAAAAACAACAGAGCACGTTATGCAGCAATTATCCTGAAAGTCGTGCAGACTCTATCTCAAAAAGCGTCTTGAAGCAGAAACTGACATCTGCACAAGGCTACCAAGATAGCGAGCGTCAGCCAATGCAAGGCACGCGCTGAGTTTTCAGCACAAGGATGCTGATTGGGTGGCGTTGTCATGCTTGAAGCCATCACGATCTATGTTGGCACATGTTGGCACCGGGCCGCGTGCCATCACCAAGTCCTCAAGGCCCAAGCCTGCATGGCCAGACAGCATCGAACATTCAAACCAAATATCTTGAAACTGCTTGTGTGCTCAAGAAGGCCGCATCAAAGATCAAGCGCGCAAGGGACTCGAAGGATGGAGCTTGGCACACTGTCGCTTGCGGCAATGCAGTACCGCGCGGCACTATACGACGTGACCAGCAGCGATAGCAGATTGGCAATGGCAAGCGTCGTGTATGATTGGGATACAGCCTATAATTTTAGTTGGGCATAATCGCAACGTTCATCCGAGAGCATATTGCACGGTCGCCGGCACGACGGCTAATCTGAGGCTGCTGCTTTTGCAAATCTCCGCAAGCATCGTGTGGAGCTCTTCAACCTCGTCTCAGACCCGCCCCCTGCTTGCAGTCTGCGCATTGGGAGTAGAGTGGCGGGATTGGCATGGATTGCAAGTACTTGCTTAGATTCCAAACGTGCTGAAAGCTGCTTCTTGAAACACAACTACACCCTGGAAGCCGGCCGGATGGCAGCTCCACAATGTCCTGACCAAGACTGAGTTTGCAGCCCTTTGCGTGCCGCCGTGCCGCTGCGCGTGCAAGGAAAGGATCTCGCCTCGTCCTTGGTCGCCTTGGCCTCACAGACGGTGCTTAGCCGATGTCCTGAAGCTCCTGCATCGGCAGCCCCAAGCCTGCGTATCCTGCGTGGCATGACGGAACATGACAGCACAGGCAGCGAACACCAGAAGCCAAGTCGCATTTGCCGATTGTCATCATATCCTCATGTAGGGCATCCAACTCACCTTCTATCAGTCTGATGTTGACATATGTGACACATGTTAACGTCAGAACCCTTGAGGGCCACACAGCTGAGGACACGGATCATGGCGTGGCAAAACCTAGCACCAGAGCGGCTGATCTATGGGAGTAAAAAATGGCAACATGCTGCTCCTGTCCAGAGGAGCACCAACAGGCTTGCCTGCTTCACAGTCTAGGCGCGAGAAGGAGGTCGACTCGAGCAGACTGCACAGCACATGCAGATACCGTGACGAGGAACTGCCACGACCGAAATGACGTCCCAATCAGCGCACAGCATTGCGTGTAGTTCGAAAAGAAACGTTTTCCATGGGCAATGGGCAGCAAACCACTGCTCTGCAAAAATGTTGCAGCTCGACTGCACAGGAACATCCGCGGGTCGGCCTCCTATGCGCAGACACTGCAATCACTTAATTATGCTACCAGCCTTGCTGGAACGTGTTGAAAACTTGCCACAACTTCCTTCGGAAGGTCGTTCTATTCCTAATGCTACACCCGTCAGATCGCTCAGGCGAGCGCGCGGTTGAGAATTTGCCTAGGCACTGCGTCGTCAGATGTGTCAGGTCAGACAAACCATGCAAGGCACTCAATCTCATGGGGGCCTGGCGCTTATGTGCTCCACGTCTAGATCTTGCACAGGGTGTCGGTGAAACCAGATCCTTGCCTTTGCTGAGCTGTAGATACGGCCACGAAGAAGCCGCTAGAACTGATTCAAGTCCTTTCATGTTGGCATGTTGGCCATGAAACTGCGCATTTCCAGTATCTGTACGAGTTGTGGAGCTGCACCCGAGGGATGGAAGGGAGGTCTGCAGGAGTTCTTTGGAGTCTTGGCGAAAGTTGCTCTGCCCACGACCTTGCCTTCGGAGTCGAACCGTAATCGCAATCTAAGCCAAGCATAGCCAAGCGGCTGATGCAGGGCCTCGGATCACGCAGGAGCTCTCACAGCCCCCCTCGGACCCAGAGCAGTTGAGAAGGAAGAGTGGCTAAAACGGCCGGGTCATCCCCAGAGCTGACGCTGTCATTGTCGCAGGTGTTCTGCACCTTTTCCTGGGCACAGGGCACGAGGAAAGGACTCAAGTCTTGAAACTGCTTTTCAGGCCAGTTGCGTTGCAGAGTCTGCGCAATTTTTGCATCCTGCTCCGCCTGCATGGAATGTCGGCACAGTGCGGTCATACTTCTTCTCTATCCACAGCGATCCTTTCTATGCACTCTATTCGCAATGCGGCCATTCATACACAGATATGCTTGTTCGATATATATATATATATATATATATATATATATATACACACACATATATACACATGACACACACTGCGTGGCTTACTCATTACTGTTTAGCTAACATCATTTGTCGGGGGCATGTAGCGTTTAGAGATCTGGATGCCTGCCTTCTTTCCAAATCTTCCTATGCGTCTGTCCTCGCAGGCTCTTTTAATTCCAGGATTGAACTACTGAACTACATCCGCATTCAGTATACAGTATGCACTGTCTTTGCTTTGGGGAACACCACGACATGGTTGTTCAGTGCCTCGGACCTACCCGTCGGTTCTCGATAACGGCGAGAAAACAAGATAGCTCCGTTACGCCTGAAGCACTGATCGAATACATCGCTTAGTAGCGTAAAGTAGCACATCCTAATAGACATTTAAGCTTCGGCTTGCGCTCAGGGAATTTGCCTCCTTCATGTTGTGCGCAACCGCGGAAGCTGGGTTGGAGTTCGGGCGGGCTCGAGGTAGCTGCTTTCTTCCTTTCTTCGAGACTGACGATTCTTTTATGTCGTACATACGGTACCGTTGGAACCGAAGCATTCAGCGATTCTCGTACTTATCGAACTCAACTTGTCATCTTAACATCACGTCACCTTGAAACCGGTTGGGCAGAGTAAGTGTTTTTGTTACAGGTTCACCTGCCTTGGCTTTCTTTTTCAGCTTCTTCTTTTTCTTCCCCGTCTTCAGGTTCTCCCCGGAGAGCCAGGAGACGAATTCTTGCAGGTCCTGAGCACACTGAAACGCTCAGTGACACGCAATCCTTAAGGGTACTGCAACGGTTTGTTATAGTATTTTGGTATATTACAGTATACTAGAGCGCATTGTAGTACGATTGGGTGGGGCTTAGAGGATGCTTTTCTGGTGCAAACTGAGTATCAATGACTCCATCGTTATTCACGTCAATCTCCGCGAAGATCTTCTTGAGAGTGACCTGACATTCTCCGAGTGTGGAAGCTTGGCGAAGATCTCTCTTTCCGATGGGGCGCAGTTTTTTCTCTCTTTGCTTCAGAGGCCTCTGTGAACTTGGGGTTCACCTGCTTCAGAACCTGGCCCATCTCCTCTGTAGAAACCGTTCCATCTCCATCCTTGTCCTCAGCCAAAAAAGCGACGCACAGCGAGGAAACAAGCGAGCACATAGGAGATCATCCGAGTGTCCCAAGCCAAGAAGGTGTCGACCTTTGCTGTGCAGCAGACCGGATGGAAGGCTCGGTCAAACTCCGAGGAAAGAACGAGCTGATCGAGGCCCCTGTCGTCACAATCCACGACCTCACAAAGTCAGCAACAAAGAGAAAGCCCCCTGCTTGGAACCTTTGGAGTCTGCCCTAGGCCCCAAGCAGTCACGTTAGAGGCCTGGCCATAGCTTTTGGACACGACGATAGGACCCAAGAATGCAGGAAAAACAAAGGGGCCCGGGCCTGCAAATGGAGCGTGATGGGAAAGTGCTTGCTGTCCAGAGATGCAGTCTTGTCCTTGAGAATCTCTCTTAGAGCGATGGACTCTCCAGCCGCATTCGTGGCATGGTATTTCAAGCCTGCAAGAAACGGCCGACATTATCCCGACACTCAACGGTTGAATGTGCTGGAATGGCCTTCCTCCTCCTCTTTGAAACCGCGCCGTTTCAGGAGTTTGGAGACTTCGGATTTCCAGTCGTCGCTCCAGCTGATGTCCTCTTCCTTGGGAGACGAGCAGAGACAGCCAAAATCATCCGTCTCTGCCCAGATGCCTTCTTCTGCACCCCTTTCTGGTACGTCTGTCTCCTGAAAGCTGAGACGAGCAAGCGAAGCCTAGACTCAGCGGTAACTTCACTTTGCATGCTGCTGCCGAGCAACACTTGGTCCACGGTGGCCAAGTTGTCTGACACAAGCCATCCGATGTCCTGGTAGTTCACTTCGCCTCAGGACGAGGTGCCGGTCTGCAGGTCCCACAGGGTCCCAGCCCCACAAGTTTAATGTCAAGGCAGGCCGCCGTCCCGGTCTTGGTCACATTTGCTGTACAACTCCTCCGCAACAGCTCTGGAGAATCCAGCCTCCATCCTTGCAAGTTCTTCTGCTTTGGCATGCATGTTTTTGGCTTGCTGCTGCGACTGTCGTTAGCGTCGTTGCTTGCAGGTTGTTCGCTCGACAGCATGACTGGTCTAACGGTCTTGGCGGTGCGGTAACAACCCAAAAATGGAAAAGCCGTGACAGGCAAGCCTTGCAGCAGCAACTGCCAGGCTTGCGCACCCCAAACCACCAAACAGAGTTCTTCCCAGGTTGCGTCGCCCTTCTAGCTGCTGTAACTGCATCTACCCAGCAGGCTCCAGCACATCCTGAAACCCCGCACCTCTCGAACGGATTGCGGCACAGAAGCAGCAGTGTTCGGCTGAGATTTCTTTAGACTGCGAGCACCGCCCACATTGAGGCAAGGAGCTTCTGTCTGACGAAATCTTCCTCACAAGGAAACATTAACGACACGGATCCTCATGAAGCTTGGGAGATCAGAGTCGCATCCCGTGCAGCCACGAGTCGCGACTGAAGCGCAGGCCTTTTTCTCTCTCCTCTTGTCTCCTTGCCTTCGCAAGGACGTTACGGCAGGTGCGATCCGACATGATCCGACATGACCCGACGCCTCTTCGGCTGCTTTGGCCTCTTCGGCATCTTTCCTGCACGGACCGCCAGCGGAGAGGGGAGACGAGTCTGAGCTGGGCAGATCACGCGGAGCACCTGCTGCGGAACGCGGCGAGCCGCTCCTTCGAAGCAGAGACAGCAGAGAGCTGAAGCAAAGCAGAGCATGGCAGGGCGATGCAGGGCGTACGGCGTGGGAGGAAGCGTGGCACAGCCGCACAGCCGCACAGCTCACACACCTCTTAGCTAACTCTTGCGTTGTGGAGCTCCTCGGTTTCGTGGATCTGTCGCTTGTTTTCGGCAACAGCCATGTCCAGCAACTGAGGGCGAAAGTCACCCGTCTGCCTGTGGCACGGGCTTACGCCATGATCACTGTTGGTTAGTTCTGCACACACAGCTCCGACCCGACGGGCCACATCGTTCTACTGATGTCTTGGCCGCATGCGTTTGCCTGCCATCGTGTCCGTTGACCCAACTCCAGAACTCGATGATGGAAAGCTCGCCATCCTCGCAAACAGAGACAGAGAGATAAAGAGCAGAGAGAGAGCTTGTTTCGTCGACTCTTCAGTGTGACCGCTGCCGTGACTCCTTGTTCTTGTCGAACTGATCAATGAGGGTCTGAACGCTGTCTGGGCTGAAGCTGAGCGAGAGCAGAACCTGAAAAGAAGTTTGGCGCGAGACCCTCATCTCGTTGAAGGGCATCTCGGAATTTTATGGCTGGGCAGCTCTTTTCATTTCATCAGCATCGATTTTGCCGCTGTGATCAACATCCAGCAGATCAAAGATCAACCTGACCTCGCATGACGTCTGTCGCATTCGTGCAGTCCTGCAGTCCATGCCTGGGCTCCTCACCTCTTCACCTTGTGTTTGTGGTTCTCCCAGTGACATCTTCCCACGAGGGAGTCCTCGCTGAAGACGAAAACGAAAGCGGGCTTGTGGGCTAGCGAAAATCGAATCTCAGCCCGGCACCACCGCTATCGGCTATCGACTTGCAGCCATCGACAAGTCGAAAGATTGCTACTAGGCACACCAGAGCTGTAGGCCAAATCATCGACGGAAGCTGCGAAGCATCCCAGAGACGGCTCTACTCAGCTGCAGGAGCACTGCGCTTTGCGGGTCCAGAGCAAGTCGAGATCTCAGCACCGTCACCACGGCATGCAACGTCGAATTGTGCAACTTGTCCGGGTCAACCGCGAGGCTCAGTGAGCAGCGAGACCCGCCCGTGGCTAAGCGCAAAACCTCACGTTGTGCGAAGTCACGAAGGCCAAGGGGATCTAACAAGCTGCCCACAAGCCATCAGCAGCACGACTCATCCAGCTATGCTGTGTCGAATTCGTGCATTCGATCTAATTCTGGAAATGGTGCGGCAGAGCATTCCATGCTTCAGGACCCGCAATCAGGGAACGGATGTGTAGTATTTGATACACGTCAACGTGTTGCAAGGCAATCTATACGTGGCCGTCTTCTGGCCTTTCAGATGCTGCGTTGCATAATGTTGCATATGCATGAACCTTCCTATTTCTATTGCCTTGAGCGATGGGTCAAAACCTCGGATTGATGCCGCTCCGTGGCACTTCTAAGGAAAAGGTCAGCCAGTAGCTGTAGAAGGCAGCATCCGTCAACGGACTTCAAATGTTGAACGACTCCAGACCGTAATAAACTAGCACGGGAAAAAATGAGACTGGCGTTTCCAGGCGCACAGCATGCTCGTGGCATAGCGTGTTTGCAGCGCCAGAAATACTTGCAAACAGCAGTAGCCTGTGTAAGTTTGCGTGCCATACTGATGCACTTCAAAAGGCTTTCAGATCGAGTGCAAGAAGCAACTTTCGGTCCAGCACTCCTTGAAGTGGACACGCTGTCGCTGGCAATCCGACCAAATCAGGGGCCAGATCGCTTCGCAGCTTGCCTGCAGACATACCAACCACGCCACAATCAACCCCAAGCACCGCTTCAGCCTGAACGACCCCCTGCCTGCAGAAATGCCCGATCTCACTCGCAAGTCTGCACCAACCGGTACTCTAGCATATCTGATCTTGTTCCGATATCTCTCTGGGCCCTGAGTGATCAACATTTCCTGTTTAGCTGGGTAACTCCGGAATCGCTGTGCTGGTGACCGAAACTTATGCCCAAGGGCCGTCAACCTACAGCAAAGGATCCTGCAGTTTGTGTTTTGGAAGCCTGCTTAGGCTTAGAACTGGATTTGGAGCCTTCGGCAGCCTTCGGCAGGCAACGAGGTGCTTTCAAAGGATGCAAAGGATAGGTTGGCACGCTGTTGCCATCGCCTGCGCATCGGGCATCGGGCTTGCAGCCATTGCACATATGGAGAAGCAAGTCGCCTTGGAGCCTTCACGCTGTGAGAGGTAGCTGCCAACACAGGTCCTGGTGGCCGCTGGAGCGCGTCTGGAACAGTTGGAAGCACTCGCCTGCCTGCTCATTCAAGGCGGACTCTGTCCGGCCTCAAAACAACAGGCACAGGCACTAACAAAAGCCAGTGCACATAGTGAGACACACACAAACACACAGAGACCGACTCACCGATTACTTGGCACCTGGACTTGCTAATGCTTAGCTACAACTGTCCGACTAAGTGGCACAACTCACCACCTGGACCTTTTGTTAGTTTTGACCCTCGGATGTTGCCGAGTCCTCTCCTTCCTGCCTGGGGGTGGCTTCTTTGCAGGAGTTGAGAAAACACATGTGACAAGAACAGCCTGAGTTCGCTTCTCGCCACCTTGAGATGTTTCGCGCAGGGATCTCACATCTAAGGGAAACTACATGGTTCGCGGTTGATTCCCGCGCGTGGACAAAAGGCATGTTCTCAAGAGCGGACGTGCAGAAAACATCGGCAGGGGTGGGTTTTCAGCACATCGGGCAACGCAGGCCTATTTTAGGGGGCAGGCTATTTGACTACTTGCTCGCATTNAAAAGGCATGTTCTCAAGAGCGGACGTGCAGAAAACATCGGCAGGGGTGGGTTTTCAGCACATCGGGCAACGCAGGCCTATTTTAGGGGGCAGGCTATTTGACTACTTGCTCGCATTGAGATGGGTGATGGACGTGCAGAAAACATCAGCAGGGCTGGGTTTTCAGCACATCGGGCAATTGTTTCCTACATTGGGGGGCAGGCTGTTTGAGTACTTGCTCGCACCAAGTAGTTGTTACGGAAAGTGGCCTTTTCGTCGACTGGCATGCTCGCAGCCCCGTCGGGCACGCAGAAGAGTGCAAAAGTGGAGCACTGAACCCAGGTTGTGCTGAGGGTTAAGGGCTGCAAGGAGAGGGTTTCTGTGCTTCCTGGTTAAGGTTCCTCCTCTTGAGAGGAGCTTCCTGCCGAAAGGTAGCTCTTGCTCTTTTTGCCTTCGATGCCGTCGTAGGCGACATAAGTGCATCGGCCAGCTCGAGTCGGTTCCATACCAACAGATCGGAGGAATTTGTCCAAACGGTTCCACCACCTGCGAGGTGCATCGTTCAGACCATAGACTGGCCGAAGGCACAGTCCGACCATCCATGTTNAGGAATTTGTCCAAACGGTTCCACCACCTGCGAGGTGCATCGTTCAGACCATAGACTGGCCGAAGGCACAGTCCGACCATCCATGTTGGCAGACCGATATCCTGGGGCAACTGAACCACAACCATTCGAGATGACAGATTGTAGTGTTCCCCCTGAAGGAAAGCAGTTTTGAGATCCAAATGAAAAAGGTCCCAGAAATGGTTGGCCGCACACTGCGCAACCAAACGGAAACCATACCGAGTAGCCGTAGGGCTATCCGTCTGCTGGTCCCAGGCAAACTTATCCTGGAAACCACGACAAACCCAACGGGCCTTGAACTTGGAAAAGTAACCGTTCTTATCAAGCTTCACAGTAAGGACCCAACGTCCGGTGAGAAAATTGACGTCACGATTCAACCGACGACGGTCAGTAAGCCGGATGGCGTCATTGTCCAAGTAACTCTTGAACTCCTCCAGCTTAGCAGNATTCAACCGACGACGGTCAGTAAGCCGGATGGCGTCATTGTCCAAGTAACTCTTGAACTCCTCCAGCTTAGCAGCACGAATTTCCTTCGCATACTTGCGCTGCATCTCCTGAGTGATAGCGCCCGCCTTGATTTTATCCTGTTTAGTCAACCACGACGCAAACCCATCGCCGTCCAGAGGAACGAACGAAGGCACCTCAAAAGAGTCCGGCAACCGGATCAAAACATCGTCGTCGCCAGCAACCAAGGCAAGCAAGGAATCCCCACGATAGTCGACGGTCGCGTCCGAATCCGTATCCTCACCATCTTCCGGCACGGGAGGTTCCGCGGTGGGTTCCGGGAGTGGGGTTTGCTGNTCCGTATCCTCACCATCTTCCGGCACGGGAGGTTCCGCGGTGGGTTCCGGGAGTGGGGTTTGCTGAATAGGGAAATCTCCCTCAGTGACAGGCAAACCAGGAACCGGTGCCGGTGCAGATGAAGAAGCGGGTTCATCGAAACCCGGGAAGTCACCCGTAGAAGGGGGATCCTTCCTCCCAGCGACTGACCAGGCAACAACACCACCGGCGGTCCCACGACAGTCCGCGACTTCGCCATGGACGTATCATCTGGGTGCTGACCACGAGCACGAGTCTGTGACACATTCCTTGCCCGTGGCGGTCTAAAACTTTGAGGAACCGGAAACTGAGGATGAGGAGGAATAGGAACAGGAACAATCTGTGAAGGTGGTGCCGGCCACGGCATAGGCGGACTGAGCACCTGGTCCGGATTTGCATATTGCGGCGGAGCCCCAGGAGCATCAGGAGGACCTCCAGGAGGAGGCGACTCTTCATGGTACTCCATCAAAAGGGCTGGCTCGTCCGGAGACGGCCCATAGCCAGGTCCCGGTCCCTGCGGACCGCCTCCTGGCGGATGTCCACCATCTTAGTGCGGCATATCCAGGTCTTCATCTCCGTCACCACCAGGTACCGGCACGTGAATGCCGCTTCCTGGAGGATGTGGAGGAGGATTACCACCAGAACCTAGCTCTATAGGATCATCGTCNATCGTCAAGGTCCGGTTCAGGAGCCGAGTTCGGAGGCGGCATATCCTCGTCATCCACAGGCATATCAACATGCGGATCAGCATAACCTGGATAGTCCAAATCATCACCTGGTGTAGCCGCCGGTTGCTGCGGCACATGGGGCGATGGAGCAGGCTGGCCCGTGAAATCCAGCCCAACATCAGGCCCCTTTTTGGAACCAGAGCCCGCAGACTCATTCCAGAAAACAACCATGGACCAATCAGCAAGATTCATATCTTGAAGACATGGAAGCAATTGTNCACAAAGAAGACATGATCATGATCACCTTTACACCACAACAACACGACAGCATCAGGGTGTCGATGAATCAACGGAAACGTCTTCCCCTGGGTCCCCCTGTAAACATTGCAAAACTCAAGCTCCAGGTATGGTAGAGTCAACACTCTCACATTCTTGATCATCGGCCTCAAGGCAACTGCCTCGGCAGATGTGGTAGTGCGTATCTCCAACTCCATGCCCGGTAGAAGATTGTCAATGTAAGACAGGGCTTGAACCAATGACGATGTCACAAAACGCTGCGGTGCAACAAACTGCAAGGGCTTCGGCAACTTCCCTCTTGAGTTATCGGAGAGCATTGAATACTCTTCTGATGAGGGAAGAACCGGTAATGCCTCTGAGTTACGTTCTGATCGCAGACATAACGCACAAAGAGTTCCATCCTCAAAGTCCTCAAAGATATCTTCAAACAAGAAACCTTGTCTGAGATCCGACCTGTAATTGCTTAGCAAACATTGAGATAGGAGAACAGCAAAGCGAGGATCAAGAGTCTCTTCTGAAGAATAGCCTTCTCCAAGTGACTCTCATCGATCCAAAGATCCTTCAGGCGCGTTGGTGAGAAAGGATATCTCCCCATGCTGCTGTTCCCCCTTGTTCTTGAAAGTGCAAAAGGTCATGCTGCGTCTCCACTTCAATGAGCGACTGCTCTGAGAGAGCCAAAATCCAGAATGAGCAGGGTACATGATTGTCACAAAGTACCCATCACCTCTGTCATCTTGCCAGCGAGTCAATTCAGCGCAGAAATGCCAGAAGGCATCTGCCGCTTTCTTTGTCCACTGTGCAGGAATGACAGGATGAATGATAATGTGATTCGGCTCTGCCGCTAAGATCACCTGCCATGCTGACTCAANACCAAACAAAACAGGTTCACTCGCCACCAGTCCAGAATGACACGTGCACGCAGTGAGACCCGTAAGCTGTGGCGTGATCTCAACGAAGTCGCTCTTGCCAGAAGTGAGAGAATGGAAGCAAATCTCATGTTCATAACAGAACCTTGAACTTGCTTGTTCAAGAAGCCTATCACCGATTCGCTCGAGTGCCTCCTCCTGAGAGGAGCGNGTGAGAGAATGGAAGCAAATCTCATGTTCATAACAGAACCTTGAACTTGCTTGTTCAAGAAGCCTATCACCGATTCGCTCGAGTGCCTCCTCCTGAGAGGAGCGTCTCGGGGCGTCATCACATACCTCTTCAGAAGAAGAGCCTCGCGGTTCAGCAGGCTTAAGAGGAATTGCCACATCATGCCATGGGTCTCCATCACGGCGAACCTTCGACTGATTGACCCGAAGTACCGAACGATGNACCCAAACACCTTCAGACTTCTTCTTGGACTCATCCTTATGCCAGACAAACACGCGATCTCCCTTCTGATAAGGACCATCCGAAGGCATGACACGTCTTGCCAGATCCTTCCGAAGGTCCGAAGGTCAATCGACTGTCGGGCTTCCTGGTGAGCACGCATGGCAATCCTCTGAAGATCGAGAGTGGTTCGATCCTCCTCGGGTGGATTAGCAGAGAGCTGTTCGGGCGTACTCGTCTCAACATCAAACAGATCTGGTGGACGCCGTCCGGTAGCTATCTCCAAAGGAGAATAGCCTGAAACGGTCAATTGGCAATTTCTTGCCCACGCCACCTTCTTCGCTGCCTGACGGACAGTAACCCTCTCTGCATACCCTTCATCGGCCAAAGCCTTTGCCATGATGGACCACGTACGCTTAAACATGGCGTGTCGCCAGAGCCGAGCTAAGCCGGTTCCTCAGCGAGGTCCACAAGGATATGGAGTAATGCCATGAAACTTGTAATAGGACATGAACTGTGGAGTGAAAAATGCTTGATCACCTTCAATTCCTTTCGGAACGCAGTTATTCTCCTCTGTCCATTGACGGAATGCTCCCAGAGTCTCAGGCGCTTCCAAATTGGTGAGAGCCGTAGCCCACAGGAGATTCGAGGCACCATCAATG
>BGNK01003595.1:0-19785 GCA_003297005.1 Symbiodinium sp. clade A Y106
CCACGTCACGCCTGCACCTCTATTTCAGCTTTGGGTTTGGTGTGTTTGGTGAAGGTTTTGGGATTTAGGGTTTGCGGCTAAGCTTCGGGAGCAAAGTCACATGAAAGTCGTTCAGCACCAAGTGTAAAACCTTAACCCCACACCATGCTTACGAAGACGACCCAGCGAAAACCCGTGACCGAACACCATGCTTACGAAGACGACCAAGCAAAATGCATATCCCAACACCCTTTCTTATATAGTGAGAACACCTACTTTNAACCCGTGACCGAACACCATGCTTACGAAGACGACCAAGCAAAATGCATATCCCAACACCCTTTCTTATATAGTGAGAACACCTACTTTGTAGACACCAGAAAAATAGGTGGACTAAACTCTAGACCCCTAAACCCCTAAACCCTAAACCCCTAAACCCCTAGACCCCTAAACCCTAAACTCTAAACCCCTAAACCCCTAAAACCTAAACCCTAAAACCCTAAACACCTAAACCCTAAACTCTAAACCCCTAAACCAAACACCTAAACCCTAAACTCTAAACCCCTAACCCCTAAACCCTAAACCCTAAAACCCTAAACACCTAAACCCTAAACTCTAAACCCCGAAACCCCTAAACCCTAAACCCCTAAACCCCTAGACCCCTAAACCCTAAACTCTAAACCCCTAAACCCTAACCCCTAAACCCTCGGTACCAGGTCTTCCGGACATGGTTTTCGGGCTTCGAGCTTTGAGGTTGTAACTCGGGTTCCGTTGAACGCCTTTGTAGGGTTTAGGGTTTAGGGGTTTAGGGTTTAGGGTTCAGGGTTTAGGGTTTGAAGGAGCCGATTCCTCGGTTCTCCGCTGCTTTTCAGTCATGCTCTGGGCTTTTAAGTAACCAGGGAGAAAAACGTATAAACTTCTATTTCATAATGGTTCCAAAAAGAAAAAAGTATTAAAGTATGGTACTCCAAAGCCCAGTGATTGAGGGCAGGGGTAGATTGAGTTCGTCGGTCTTGTTCTCTATGGGGTGTCTCGAATGATTGGAGAACTTCGTGTGGAGATCATACCTTCTGAATTCAGAACATAAGGTAGCCCGAGCTGTGTTGTACTTCGGAGTCCGGCGATCCTCCATCCATCGTGAAGAACAATCGTCAGGTGAAGAAGCTTCAATTTGAGGTGCTCACAACACGAAGTTGCTGACCGGAAAATTCAGGCTGCGCGACCTACACCCCAAACTCTAGCTAGGCCGTGAAAGCAGCATGCAGAATACCGGAATATGCACTTGAAGCATGGGAGCCAACACCAGGGCCGCAGCGAGATACTTCAAAAGCAGCAGCACCTGCTCGAAACGCAACAACACACACCGTCAGGGGCTTAGCTTTTCAATCTTAACTTTTGTGATTTAGCTGGTTCAGCTTTGAAGACTTAAACATTTTATATCGAAGAGACTAGAGGCATCCTTAGGCTTTCTAGACTTTGGTAGCTGCTTAATGAGGGTCAGGCTCTATCTTCGGGATTGCAGGTTCGGTGTTTTAACAAACCACCATTCTTCAAGGCTCTCCCTTAAGGATTATATATTTCTATGCTTTAGCAAAACAGGTCTATGCATTGAGGCTTTGGGGCTTAAGATTTCCGCCTCCCCCATGGTTTGAGGCTTCCTGGCCACAGCCCTGAAAAGATCCCGTGAAGGGGCCCTTAAAAGACCCCTTAAAGGAACACAAAGGGTTCCTTTAGGGTTGGTCCAGGGACCGTTAGAAAAGGGCTCCTTTGAAGGTTCAATCAGGGCTCCAGGAGGTTTCTTGACGGAATCCTCCGAGGTCCCTTTAAAAGAATCCGGGTCTTTCCCAACTTATGGGACTTTCCGAAAATTTGGGGGCACCTTATTTGGGGTCCTTTTCATTGGGATCCTACTATTTAGGGCTTTTGGGGGGGTCCCCCTATTTTCGGAAACTCCCTTATAGCACCAGTTCACTTCGGCGGAGTCTTACTTGTCGAGTTTCCCGGGGGAGCTGAAGGTGAACCTTTACGCGTTATACCGGGATTATGTAGAGTTTCGGGGTTTGGGGCTTGGGGTTTCGGGTTTAGGGTTATGGTAACCCAGAAAGGTTAAAGGCTACTTACTCTATTGCGAAGGAAGACTCCCTACAACTGCGCATGAACCTTGAACATAGCGTTCTTCATACTGCGAAGAGGTATCATTCAATTCTATAGGGACAATACCGGGATACTGCAAATTTCCAGCATTCAGACCTCATAATATCGATTGGCACACGGTATCTCATTTGCGGCTATTGGACCCTGCTCAGCTCACCAGGAGCAGACAGATAAACGAGCAAAATCCAACATCCGCCAGAGCCTCGCGACATATCTCCGGGATAGCAGCATGACCTCAAACTGGAGAGGCTTTCTCCCAGAAATTTCCAGCCCGAACTCCTATAAAGCTTCCGGCCGTGGGTTCTGTGTCGGAGCTGAACACCGGCCACAGGAACGAGCGGGAACCCGACCCCTGCCTGGACCGAGACCCTGAACTGTAGCGCCTTACCCTACTTATAACCCTACTTATAACTATCCATGAACCTCCAAGTGGTACCGAAAGAGTTCAGGAGGGAGTGAATACAACTGGCTTTAAGATCTTCACAGGGCTCACGAGGCACGGCTCCAGGCTAATGTAGGAACCTGATTAAGAAACCTTGGGCCTTCTCTGTAGGGGCGACCAGAAGTCACAACTTGACCCCTTAACCCCGCCTGAACCCTCACCCCTAAGCCTTAATCCTAAAAAAGAATTCCAACACGTAAACGTCGATCGCTGATCTCCCTGATCAAGAAAACTTCAGCGGTTTCACGCCTCGAATGGGGCAGTACCGGGGCCTTATCGATTTATGCCTTTGAATAGGGTGCATTACAGTAGAACTACACGGACGACGCTACTGCTAGTTTCGAGACTCCCCATCGGTGAAAACCCGACCAACTTGCATGTCTCAGCGTCCCTTTGAAGGCCGAAGCAGGGAGCTCTTAGGTAGATCTCTAAATTAGGAGCCCTTTTAGGGTCTTTTTGCAAGGAAGCCGTACTATTTCTGGGATCTTAAAAGAAGCCTTTGCAACAAGAATAGGTTCGGGGCTCCTTGTAGTATAAGTCCAATATAAGGAGCCGCAATGAAACATATGATTTATTCAGCCTTCTATGCTAGGGTAAATTTAGGTCACGGGTTTAGGTTTCTGGGTAGGGAAGAGTCTCTACACAAAGACATATATGTATATACACACATATATGTATATATATATATAATATACACATATATATATATATAGACATATCTGCGTACACATACGGGTCCTTACGGCAAAGACTTCTATGGTTGGTGTATTTGGCCACAGCTTCACACGAACATACTACATTGTCAAATGAAAGAATTGTCGAATGAAAGAGGGTGTCCACATGAAAAAGGAGACGTATATGGCAGAGAAGACCCCAAAAGGTTCCCTGATTGTACGCCCAGATGTTTGGGTGAATATGGGTGGTTGTCAAAATTATGGTCCCTTTTTGGGTACCCCAAATATTAAGTGCCGTACTATATTAGGGACCCAAAAAGGGACCATAATTTTGACAACCACCCATGTATACGCATTCACACACTCACGTTTTCTCGTCTCAACGTAGCGTCAACGTATAGATATGCGGATAGGCAGACGGTGACGGCCCAAACACCAAAGCACAAGTGGGTGCTGTTGTCCCGAAAACCCTCTCACGGGAAGCTCGCGATCCCCAAACCCCAAACTTAGAGCCTACTATCGGGGTCTGAGTGAGAAAGAATTTTGATAGTAATCGTAACGATAATAACAGCAATAATTAAAAGCAAGCATCAGAATAATGATTGAAATCACATTAACCATGCAATTTAGCCTCTTGGAGTACGTAATTAAGTTGAATTGGGTCCGGACGGTACAGTGCCCGCATTGCAGACTCGACAAAGCCGTGGCGGAGCATCACCTGTTGATTTTCGGATTTCAGGGCTTCCGCCTCCAAACTGCTCAAGTTTTCGTGTCGTGGAGGGCTTGTGGGTTTACGGCTGCACGCACAGCTGAGGCGAGGATGCTGCTGAGTCCCGGCATGGGCTGTGAGGAGATGATGGCCCCTACATTCCCGAAAGCCCTACACCTGCATCGCCTGAAGCTTTTATCGGCCTTGGCCGAAGGTTTTGGAGGGTTAGGTTCGGACCAGGGAGTTGATCTCAAGCTTCAGGCTGTATCCGAGTCTGTGCACATCGCGAATTTAGGGCGATGACGCGTGCAAAAGGGCTGTACTGCTCCGGCAGAGGAATTCACGAGAAACCGCATCTCGCAAGCTCGAGCGGTAACCCGCCTAAGCCCTTCGAGCCTCCCTAACGGTTTAGGGTTTAGGGTTTAGGTGTGAACAAAAGACCCCACGACCCTGTGAAGACATGTATTTTGCTCTGCTCGCTGAAAGCAATTCTGGCTATGTCCCTGGCCCGGAAATCCGAAAGCCTTAAGAAAAAAACCGACACCCTAAAGCTTAGTCGCCCTTGGAACCGGAATAAAAGCAATATTCTTATTAACCCCCTATAGTTCCTAAGAGCAGTAAAGAAAGCTGTAAAGATAAAGCCGCAAAGCGGAAAAACTCAATCATAAAGTTCAACAATCGAGCCTACAGCCTTCAGCCCACTCCTAGAATCAGGCGACTTAGTAACCATCCTCTGACCAATAAGTCGGGCAGGTGCTTTATTTACTTTGAGTGGGCTGTTCAGGTAGATTATGGGAACCGTTCAGGGGGCTGAAAGAGTTTAGTTCATACATGTTAATTATTCTGAGCTCTATGTTGCCCTGACTTGGGTCGCGAGCCGCAATTTCTACTTGCTGGCTACATGCCACACCCACTAATCCTGCAGGCAGGATTGGGAAAAAGTCTTCACCCCAGACCTTGAACCAAACCTTAAACCCCAAACCTGAAGCCCTAAACCCTTAAAGGGGTTCTGAAAAGCCAAAGCTATCCAGCGCCTGCTCTATTGGCGTGGCTGACCTGGGAGAGGATGTGCTTCGGTTTAGGGTTTAGGGTTTATGGATAAGGCTTTAAAGGGTTCTGGATAGCAAGAATACAGAGCGGCAGCCGGATTCTATTGCTGATTCTTTCGACCTCTCTACCTCTTGTCCCCGAACCGCTGCACCATATGCACCCTTTCTTTCTCTTTCCTTTATATTTGTAACACTGCTATAATTGGCTATAATTCTGACTAACGGAGGTTGGTTGTGCTAACCACAGGGTCGACACTGCCTGCAAGAAGAGCACGGAACAGTACCCGCCTGTGGGAGTAGCGGCACCTGTCGTAAGACAAGAACAACAATCACACCATTAAATGAATGGATGCATACACAAGCAAACAAATAAACAAGTAAGTACATTCAAGTAGATGATCGAAATTCCAATGCAACAGTTCGTACAGCTCTATAGGAACGGAAAGCGTGCAGAACGAAGAATAGCACTGAGAACCTGGACGATGAACCGTTCAGTTTGTGGGCCACCCCTAGTTTAGGGTTTAGGGTTTAGGGTGTGGTCAGCCTGCAAGAAGTGGGCCTGAAGGCCTAAAGTAAGGCCTAACAGCCCAGCCTTCGGCACTAGTGTCGAGGTTGAACGCAATCCGGCTCCTGCCTTTTATATTGCGTGGTGTAACTAAAGCAGGACGTCGATTCCACAGGAGCGGCATGGCTACAGTGAGCTCCAGCAGGTTGGAACATGAGTTTATACTAGATAGAAAAGTGCAAGGTTTCCGTCTACTTTCCCCTAAGGGTGTCGGGATTGTGATCTTCCAACTTTCTGACTTTCTGGCTTCTACTTCTATCCTGTGCAGCTGTAGCTTAATGGGTTGAGACTCTTGGGGGTTCATTTCCGCACTGGCTAAGAGTTGCCTCAGAGTTCCTGTAGAAGGAATTTCACTCTCCTTTAGACCTTAGGGTTCCTGTCAAGGATTTTTTTTAAAATCTACTTGGAGGTTCATGGGTAGTTCTAAGTAGGGTTATAAGTAGGGTAACTATACTTATAACCCATATTCGGGGACTTATAGCCCCACTTAGAACTACCCCTGAACTTCCAAGTAGAGTTTGGGGGTTCAGTCCCGGCTCCGGGTGTACTGGCATTGTGTTCCCTTTGGCAGACACGGCTTCTGCTTTGGTGCGGTCTTGAATTTCCGGTTTCGGTCTTGTCACGTCGCGCTTTTTGGGGGGAGGGGCCCGATTAGTTCGAGTGCCCTGAGCAGAGTGCTTTGAAATTCGAATCTGAAAACTCAGGGGCTGCGCGGGCTAGGGGCACTTGAAGAGCATATGGGAGTTTCCGAAAATAGGGCACCTGAATATAATATAGTATCCTAAATAATAAGATCCTTGTATAAGGACCCCAAAATAATGTACCCCTAATTTTCGGAAACTCCCATATTGCTTGTTGCCTTACTGGCTTCGGAGCCAACCTGTGCGGTCAATCCTTTGGCACGTAGTCACGATAGCACCTGCGAGCCTTAACTTCCAAAAAGAGGATGTTAAAGCTACGCAAGACCGTTCATAGTGCTCGCAGGGCAACTCTTGAGCATCATTGACATGAAACATAATGGCGTCATCATCGTGTCTGCAGCGTGTTGCACATGTGCTTGCCATGGCATTTGTAGTCACCATTACTCGTGAACGTACTATGCCTGCGACGCACCACCATCACAATTGCGAATCCTTTCACCGTTGCTTGGCGCTGCCAGTCGGACTGGTGACGAGTGGTGCTGCTACCGTTGATGAAGATCGGCTGTGTTTTCCCACACCCAAGCACGAAGCGCAATTGCCGAAAACAATAACCCCAGATCCAGGCCCTAACACTTGAACCAACACCCAGGCCTTAAAAACTAAACTGCAAAATCCTGAAACCCTACACGGCTCAAAAGAAATACTAAACAACCTTCCTAAGCCCCCACACCTTCAAGCCCTCAACCTAAACCTCTAGAACCCTAATTGCCTTATTACGCCTCGACTCAACAATCCTTATCAAACCCTTCTCAACAGCCCCATGCAGCCCCTATAAATCCCTAAAAGCACCTTTTTCAATTTCAATCCTTGGATACAAAAACAACCCCCCTCCCCCCCCCCCCTTTATGCCCCTTCCCATGGGAAGAATCGTGTTGCAAATTCTTCCTGGTNCCCTCCCCGCCCCCCGAAGAAGCTGAGGCCAAGGCGTCTTGGACCCGTCGCCTCTGGCTGTCACCGAAGTGCTCGCCTTGCTGTGGAGGCGGATCGCCTCGGCCATCTCCCGAGGATTTGGGCCTTGGGTTCAAGGGTTTAGGGGTTTCAGGGTTTCGGGCTTAGGGGCTTAGGGGCTTAGGGTTTAGGGGTTTACGGTTTAAGGGTTTAGACCGGTTTAGAGTTCAAGGGATTTCCACGTAAGCCTCAATGTAAGTGCAGAATGGCATTCGGGGGAATACTATACTCATATTAGGTTTGTTAGGGATAACACATACTAAATTTAATCATTCCGACCTCTACATGTACGGGTTCAAGCTTGAGTCGAGGGTTCAAGGCCGCTAGCTTAGGGTTTATCAAAGAGTAAAAGGAGGGACCCTTACTTAGGACCCCTAGTTATAGAACCTTAATATAGCTATTATATACCCATTATATAGCCCATTATAGTGTAGGGGTCCCCATTAAGGGTCCCTCCTTTTGCCCTTTGAGTTTAAGTCTAGCGTCGAGGACTTTCGGATTGCAGTTTCAGGGCTTGGAGTCCGGATGTGTAATGTAGGAACCTGACTAAGAAACCCTGGGCCTTAATGCCCTCAAATAGTAGGATTCATATTAAAGAGCCCGAATAAGGAACCAAGGTTTCTTAATCAGGTTCCTACATTCGTACCGAAGCAGTACCCTGAAACTCCCCTAAACCCGAAACCCTACTGCCTGGCGCTATGCCCCGACTCTGAATGCCGAACTACCCGAAGCCTTCACCCCAAAGATACGCAGCCACAGTGACCACTTGGAGGTTCATGGGTAGTTATAAGTGGGGCTATAGGGGTTCCTTTAAGGGCTCCTTTAAGGGTTCTATAGGGCTTATAAGGATTAGGGTTTAGGGTAGTTATAAGTGGGGTTATAAGTCCCCTAATATGTGTTATAAGTATAGCTACCCTACGTATAACCCTTCTTTTCACTACCCATGAACCTCCAAGCAGCATCACCAACCTCCTCGATTTTTCATTAAGATCTCCTGTTTGAGGCTACTTCGCAGTGACCCGAAGTGACCAAAACTCAGCAGGACAGAAAAGACTCCAAGACCAACTCACCCAGCAACTCGCTGGCGAGCTCTAGGGGCGAACCCAAAGGGACCAAAGGACCATGAGGGGCCCACTCAAAGGCAAACGCAAACAGGGACCGTACGGCGACCTCTAAAACCCTAAACCCTAAACCTCTAAAAAGGACCTTGAGAGAAAGTCCAGACGTAATGCCCAAAGAGAACTTTAAGATGAAGGATCCCAAACGCCCTCCCTGCCCCGAAAGAGAACCACACCAGGCCCCGAAACAGGCACAGAAGCAAAAAATGAGGATAGGGACATCCCATATAAACCCCCTTATAAAGAAGCCCATTAAGGTAGGGACACCCCCCTTAAAATGCTTATGCTTATGTGCTTTTTGGGTCCATAAAACGCCATTTTCCCACGAGACTCCCAGGGGGTTGGAGACAAGAGGCGACCCCAAAAAGATGCTGCAACGGGGGTTTAGGGTTTTAGGGTTTAGGGTTTAGGGAAAAGATGGGAATCGAATAGGGGATCCCACAAGAGACTCACCAAAGACCCCAACAGGAGATTCCTTGAACTGGATTTGAGATTATCCGTTTGAAGCTGCCCCTTTGATAACCGTAGATTTTAGGGCTCAGGGCTTCGGGCTTTAGGAACCTCAAGCATACAACCCTATCCGAACTTACATCTGAACTGCTCCATGCCTGACTTCTATATCCGACAAACTCGAGTTCCTCCTAGCCTTGACTCTGACACCCTAATGCCCTACTGTAGGGGCCTTAATAATTAGAATAGGTTTTTTGGGGCCCATTCTACTATAACAATAAGAAGGAACCCCAAAAATAGTGTTGGCAATTATTGAGGCCCCTATATTAACCCGAAAAATAAAGAGTCAAAAGCCCCCAAAGCTCTAACAATCCCTTAGTTGCTGAGTTCATAAGCCCCCAACAGTCGACACTTTAGTTTTATAGTGGGTAATATTATCCCAAAAAGTGTAAAGTGTATCCACTCAGCTACTAAGATCCTAGAGCCCGAGGAGATTCAAAACTCCGAGGTCAGTGCTCTCTGTTAAACCGAAGCTTCAGAAGCCCGACACATAATACAGGGGCCTTAATAATTAGAATAGGCTTCAATTATAATAAGGAACCCACGCAAATAGTATAGGTAATTATCCTAAACCCTAAACCCAAAATCCTAAACTCTAAGCCCGTTATTCTACAATCATAATAAGGACCCCCCCCCCCAAGAAAACGTATACTATAAGTATTGAAGCCCCTAGATGATTCTCATGGAAGTGCGGCAGCTCTAGAAAGGTGGTCCAGGAGCCCAGGCGGAACGCACCATCACCCCTAGAACCTGCAGCCGGATCCGGGGAAACAGGTGGTTGGGTTTAGGATTTAAGGTTTAGCGTTTAGGATGTAGGGTTTGGGATTTAAGGTTTAGGGTTTAGAATTTAGGGTTTAGGATTTAAGGTTTAGGGTTTAGAGTTTGCCCGGATGTCTTTAGGGGGAAAAGAGAAGGTGAAGGGTTCACGGTCCTTAGCTGCGTAGGTCCTGAGATGAAACATAATCTATGACCAAGATGTATCGAGCACTCTCACCCGAATGAACCGGTGAGGTCTTGAGCAACAAGATGAACCAGACCCTGTGCTTTTGAGCGAATCTCCGCCTGTGCTTCCTTGGGGGAAACATGGGAGTTTCCCAAAATGGGGGACCCTGATATAGTACCCTAAATTGTAGGACCCTTATTATACGGACCCCAAAATACCCACTTTGTACTTGCAGCATCCTGGCCTGCTTCCCCTGCTTCCTGCAAAAAGAGTCTATGGCTATGGTTCAGGGATTTAGGGTGTATGCCTGGGGGGGTTCAGGGCCTGGGGATCCGCGTGTGTTGGGCCTAGTGGTTCGGGGTGCTGAACGGTCATGGGCTTAAGGTATGTGATTGTTGAAGCTGGTGTTGGAACCGAACACACCACGAAACCGTGCTCCGTTTCGACTGCCATACAGTGTACAAGTAGTCAGTCAAGTCACAGACTCCTCCGAAGAGCAGCGCTCCCCAAAATCCTAAACCGCATAGACCTACTCGGCTGCTGCGCGAGTCTAAGCAAAAAGATCGCCTGGATAGACATGAGAGCCATCTGCGAGAAGTAGACATACTCGCGGAAGTGGCCAAGAACCTGGACCAAACTCCAGGATCTAGGGTTGTGGGGATCACCTTATTAAACCCTAAGCCTCAACAACAACACCTCCTAGCCCGTTCTGCTGTAGCACTGAGGGTCTCGAGGATCAGAGGACATTGGAAATGGCTATTATTACTATGGTTGGAATGAAAACTTAGAGAATGTGATGGCAGACGTTCTTTTAGAAAACAGAAAGAATCACACACCTGAAACAAGCGACCGCTGCTTCGATTGAGCGAGAGACAGGGAGGGATTCCGTGGGACCACCCTTCCCCCAATGTGCTAAGCCGAGGTCCACGACTTGCAACCATGTTAGAGTGACGAGGCTTCGCATTGCGATGATATGGCAGAGGCAAACGGCCATTCTCGACGTTTCGGGATACTCACACAAGATACATACTTCATTTTATGGTTGTCGTGCAGAGATGTAAAGAAAGCCCCGCCTTGAGAGGGTAGGAACTTCGGAACTTAAACCAGTAGGACCTCCAGTTCCTCGCCTCTGATACTTAATATATACGCTTCGGAATAATTAATCTTACTATCCGGATACTAGCCCTTTATGGTCCCTAAGAAAGATATCATACAACATCCTCCCAAGCACAACACCTATCCCACGAAAGCCGTGAAAGAAGGCCTTAACACACCAAAACACCGTCACAACGACAACTTCGAACACCCATGTCCTACAAGCCTGGCTGAACCCAGGATTTAAGGCTTGGGGAAGAGCGTGCGATGCCTTAGAAGCTCTGTCGTCGCTACAAGCCAATCTCAAGTAAAGCCAAAAAAGCCCTGGCCTCAACAACGTAGGGTTTGGGAGGGTTTAGGGTTTAGGGTTTAGGGTTACCGATTTCAAAGAACCCGACCGCCTCCTATGACACCACGAAAGTAATCCTAAACCCTAAAGGCCTTGATGATCGTCAGCCCGGAAAGCGGGTAGCGCCGATCTTCCGGAATCGGCTCCAGAGGCAACTGGGCTTTTCATTTCTTTTACAGAATATAGGGGCCTTAATCATTAGAATAGGGTTTTGGGGCCCATTATACTACAATTATAAGAAGGAACCCCCACCCACACTATTATTGGTAATTATTAAGGCCCCTGTATTAGTCTAGGTTTGTGTAGGAAGGATTCCTTCATAGAACTCAGACTGGTATATTTAAAGCTCGTGGACGGGCATTGTCGGAGGGTACATGGATTTTCGCCAGGGGCTCATCGCGAACCTAGATCTGGAGACGCAGGGCCAGAAGACAAACGACAAAAAGCTGAAGCACAAGCCCTTACGTAGCGGCCTTCATCTTCGAAACAGGGTGTTGGGGTACGACATAGTATAACTATATTCGGACTAATTATAAGTGGTTATCATTACCATATATTACATGTCTTGAGAGGCCATCTTCGCAGAAGAACTCACGCACGCAGAGGTTCTATGACATGCCATAGGATGTGGTAGAACACCTTGGTACGATTCTCTGCGTTTTGTCCTCACGTACATGGGCAGTTCTCCAAATTCGGGTCCCTTTTTGGGTCGCCAGAATAGTGCGACACCCTTACAAAAGGACCCTTGAAGGGACCCTAATTTAGAGAACTGCCCGCTTGTAGACCTCGTAGTATAATGTAGCCGGGGATTCAGGCTCTGGGGATTGGGGGGGGTCATGTTCCCTCGGTCTGCCTTGATACAGAAGTACCCTGTCTTATCTCCGAAACCCTAAATCTCCGTGCCGAGAAATCCCATGTCATCTCTACAAATCTCGAAAAGCTCACCCTAAACAATACCCTGAGCCCAAACAGTCTTAAGCAAAACTCTGCACATCGCTAGGCCTTGATGCTTCAACCCACCCAATCTTGAGGTCTGCCTAATCAGCAACAACACCCACCCTCCCTGTCTACGGAAGATGCCCCCAACAGTGAACCCAGAGACTCCAATATCCCTTAACTAAGGAATATGCCTTAAATTGTCGTAGATTCCTAATAGTCCTTAATCAAGGGATATTGGAGTCTCTGGGAAGCCGAGCCCGCAGCGTGGATCATAAGATCTTCATCGACCGGCTCCTCCTCCATCTCCTTCAAGCGGGGTGCACAACAAGGTCAACGGGAGCGAGAAACCGTCTTCCCGGACGGTTCGTCCATGGACGAGCCATGCAAGTCCCCATGCAAGTATCGCCCCAACCACCCCCGTCAGGACTCAACTTTTGGATTCTGGGTTCACGGCTTCGGCTTTTAGCGTATCTGAGATATTCGAGTTTTTGGTTTCAGGCTTTCAGGGCTTCATGGTGTGGGTCCTGCAGCTCGTCGTCAAGCTCACTGTGGCCTTGGTGGTGGCAGCAAGCCATAATGTTCTGGGTTTAGGGTTAAGGTACTAATTAGGTTCAGGGTTTTACGGTTTCGAGGTTTCAGGGGTAGGTTGCAGCTTCTGCCGTTTAGGTTGGAGTTGCTCATCATTTCAAAGGCTCCAGATTTTGCACTTGGGATTTCAGTTCTCAGTCGCCGAACGGTCTTCAGACATGAGAACAACTTCCGTAGGTGGGGTAGGCAACCACACCTCAAGTTTTAAACTTCAAGCCTAGAACCTGCAAATTACCTGTTTGCCAAGAGGACGAAGACCTCTTGGCAAGATTTGACGTAACCTCTGGCTGCTAACCACCCAACAGTCGTTGAATCCTCGAGCCCGTAACTCCGAACCCTTGAAACATTACCTGTAGCCGAAAAGACCTGCCTTTTTAGGGTTCCTTATTATGCCCTAAACCCTAAACCCTAAACCTTAAACCCTAAACCCTAAACCTTAAACCCTAAACCCTAAACCCTATGGTTTCTAGAAATCCTTAAAACGGTAGGTCTTTTCGGCTACAGGTCGAGCCTGAAGCGCCAAGAGCCGCTCGGCCGGAAAGCCCAAAGGCCCAAACACACCCAGAGCTGAGCCCCAAACCCTCAGGTTTAGGGTTTAGGGTTTAAGGTTTAGGGTTTAGGGGATAAGGTTTAGGGTTTAGGGTTTAGGGGATAAGGTTTAGGGTTTAGGGTTTAAGGTTTAGGTTTAGGGTTTAAGGTTTAGGGTTTAGGGTACCCCTAAACCCCCAAACCTCTGCACCTCAACCCGTACCTTAACCCTGAATAACCTACCTTTTTAAGGACTTACATAATGAAAGCATATTAAGGAACCCTAAAAAGGTAGGCTATTCAGGGTTAAGGTAACCCCTAAACTTCTAAACCCCCAAACCTTTAAACCTCAACTCCCAACACCTGAACCCCTAAACCCGCAAAGCCCCAAACCCTCGACCCGGGCTTCTTGCGACCAAAGCTACTGTCTTCCGTAGTCTCAGACTCTGACTCTTCAGCTTCGCCTCCAGCATCTATGCTTCTTCCTATAAGGCCTAGGGGGGGAGGAGGGATTTGGGATGATTTAGGGTTTAGGGCCATGGTTCCTTGGGGTTTAGGGTTAAGAAGAGGTCGGGCCTGAGTGTTTCAGGTGTTGGGTCCGGCGGTCGCGCGTGTGTTTTTGGTCAAAATTCACCGAGGAGTCGGCCTTGCCGAACCTTCGCAGTCTCCTCTTTGTCTCCCAGCACCTGGCATCGTTCCCCGGGACCACTTTGAAGGGATCCTTTTCAGGGTTCCGTTAAAGTGTAAGGGTTCCTTTCTGGGGATCAAGAGTAGAACGCCTTCAAAAAAGGTACCCTACCCAAACCCCGAAACTCAAAGTCCAAACTGGCCCATGCAAGAGCCTACACAAAACGACGTTCGTCTTCCCATGGTGTCTATGTTGCCCACCCATATAGACACAACGATGCCACTGCGACATGCAACAAACGAGAGCCTAAACATCCAAGCCAAAACCCATCCCTAAGCAAAGCCCAACGCACATCGCAACCAAGTGCCCGGAGCTAGAATCACAAAGTTCTGACTGAAGGAACACGTTCGGAAAAGGTGGGAACACCGTGTAGAGTGCGGCAAAGCGCCAAAGTCCGACATACATGTACACGGTGCCTTCTTATGCAACCTTTTGTGTCATCTGGAAAAAAGGAGGTCTTATGGGCTCCCAGTTTGTGCGTACTGAACCCCGAAGTCAAGCGGGAGTCAGAAGAAGATTCCGAGGCATTCCGAGGTGTAGCGTTTATTTTAGGATTGTAACCCTGATTAGTGGCTCTGTGAAATATCAGTCTTCAACCTGTCTTCTACGTGTGTCAAATATCTGTCACCTGACGCCTGTGGGGTCTCGCATCTGTGAATAATTGGTTGCGAACCTTGGAACCCTGAAGCTGTCAAAGTGGCTCGTACAACTTCCTTAAGAAACAATCTCAACCGTAACCCTGAATAACCTATCTTTTTTGGGCTCCTTATTATGACTTCCTTACAGAAGTCTTTAAAAAGGTATGAAATCCGCACTCCAAGCCGTCAGCCCTAAACCTTATAAACCCTAAGCCCTAAACCCTAAGTAAGCCCTAATCTCTCAATTCCGGTGCAGAAACTGCGGCGGCAGCGCGATGGAGCTATGGAGCCCACGAAGGTAGATGAAAACCTGTCACTCTGAGTTCCCGGGTTGCAGAAAGCTTAGGGCTCAGGGCTTAAGGGCTTTAGGGTTTAGGGATTGCATGGGGTTTAGGGTTTAGGGTTCAAGGTTTAGTGGTTTAGGGGTTCGGATCTGGGATTGGGGTGTTCCGTTTTTGGGCTTTGCCTTCGGGGTTTTGTTTAGCGATTGGGGGGGGGGATTTTATGAAGGATTAAGGTTCATCGGGATGTACGGCCCCTTAAAGAACGGACCAGCTTCATTAACGAATTTGATTAGGCTCTTGTGAACTTATAAATGATTACCGGTTAAGCCAGGGCCTACTATCAGCAACTTCGCGGTAAGGCTCTGTGCAACGCATGGCAGGCAATGTTCGAACTTGGGCAACGAACCGTCAATCCGAAACCAAACAGTCATAGGGACCCTTGGGGGGTAGGGGGAGGGGGGGTAGGGGGCCTTAATGCCCGTAAGAAGGACTTAATAAGGCCTACACAAGGAAGTATAGTCCCCTACCCCCTCCCCCTTACCCCCTAAGGTCCCTATGAAACAGCATCGGCTCGCCCTTGCAATGGACTTAGGAGAAACTGATTGTAATCGAGCCCTGAAACTGAACCTCTCAGTCTCAACCGCCTGAACCAGACACCCGAAACCTAAAATTTAAAACCCTGAGCTTTAAGAAGATCATCGCACGGACTCCAGGTGCAAGGCATTGCAGTGTTGGTTTGCGGCTTGGGGTGGCAAGGAAACAGCTAAAGAGTCTTCGAACCTCCATACCCTGGACCCCTGCCTGCTTTCGGCGGAGGATCCGTCGCGCCTCAAGCCCACACGAAGGGCCCATGAGTAGCTGCAGGGGGGATGCTGCAAGACCTCTCTATGCTTCAATTTACGGTGTCCTTCAGTAACCCGTTTCTTGCTGCACTTAAAGTAATTTCTTAACAGGAATCCCTCTATTTGTAGTTCTATCTGTAAACCTTGTAGTGTCTCTTACAATAATCCCTGACCGGAACCTCTTCAGTGTCTCAAGCAGGGCTTGCAAGTCATGTTGACATGATTTTCAAGAACCCGTGCTTGGCGCCGGGCGCTTCTATGAGGATCTAGGCCAATCTCAAAGGGCAAGAGACACTGCGATCCTAAAACAAAGGCCCCCCCCCCAACAGAAATTCTATTGTAGGGTTTAGGGTCAGAGCGAATCGAAGTAGATGTTCTGGCTTGATGAGACTCCGTTGACGGTCGTGGCTTGGGCTTCGGGTGCGGCGGAACGACAAGGTCTATGGATGCAGAAGCAGCTACTGCAGAGGACGAGGGAGAATCAGTCGCTCGACTGAGCGATCGCAGCTGTGCAAATAACTCCTGTAAGCCGATTCCAGCCACGGAAATCAACCATGTCGTCTCAGGGAGGCCCAAAGACTCCACGTATTCCGCCCAACCACCCAGTTCCACTCTCTTTGCAGATTTGAGTGTGCGCCTGATGTAAAACAGACATTCGCTCTGTAGTAGCAGCACCTCCTCCGCATGTGAGAGGGGCGCGAGTATTGATCGCCTGTGTTTTCTCGACCACTTCGACCGCCTCTTTCATGCAGCAACGCCAATGGCTGATCCCACAGACCCATACAATAATTGCCTCCGCTTTAAACTGCGAAGACGCCAAACTCCAACTATCTGAGGGCCTGAATCATTAGAAAAGGGCTTTGGGGTATGTTCATCTAGTTACAATATTAAGGCACCCTAAGCAACAGTATTACCAAATATTGATGTCTCCATATTAAACCACATTAAACCCCAAATCTGCCTGCATCAAAGCGCGCGTGCTGGCCGCACCGAAGAAGCTCCTTCGAGCAGTCGAGCAGGAGCACGGTGTTAAGGACGAGCATGTTTAAGCCAGCCGCGGAACATCTGCTTAAAAAGCATAACAGCAGAACATAATATAGTAGCATGTACGAAGATACAGTATAAGTATGATACGACAAGATACGTCTCTAAAAGGGTTCAGGGCACTGCGACCCAGTGCTATTCGGTGAAAGCTAGATCGGAAAATGGGAGCCATTGTCGGTACCAGGGCGCCATCACACTCATGATCATCAGTTACATGCTGGTCTCGTCGTCCTCGTCCCCGGTCATCATCTACAGAACTCAGCACGACAAAGGTCAACCTGAGCCACAACTTCCCAACACCCAAAACCTTAAACCCCTATCCCCTAAGCCCTAAAATCCGAAACCCCCAAACGCCAAACTCCGTAACTCTTAACCAATCCCCCTGCAGCAATCAGACTCTCAGTGGCCTGGTTTTGGAGAGGATGGTCATGATGGTGGCCACGGAGACCTTGCCCACGTCCTCGGCATCTCTGTTCTCAAAGTTGAGGGCTCTTGTGAAGGGATTTAATTTATCTTAATAGGGGTCTATAGTCTATAGCAAAAAAAGTTTCCTTCTTATGGTAAGTTAATTTAAATCCCTTAACAAGTACCCAGCAAACTTGAGGGTCAAGGCCGAAAAGGGCTTAGGATGTATGCGGTTAATGTAGGAACCTGATTAAGACACCTTGGGCCTGTCTTCAGGTTCCTTCTATGAATCCTATAGTTTCCCAGTCAGGTTCCTACATTCAGTATGGTTTGTGGTCAGGGTCATGGGTTCGACGCGATTAGGGCCGATCCTCAATATACGACTCCTGAGCCCCCCTAGGAATCGCTTAGGGATCGCACGCCATGCACCAGGCCTAAGACACTCAATCCTAAGCCCCCGAAATCTAGAGGACTGAACCATAAAAAAAACCCACCCCCCGTACGATCACAGCCAAAGACACAAAACCCTCAGCTCTTTCGGCCTTAAAAACTCAGAACCGGAACCGAAACATTCCCTAATCCCTAAACCCGAAACCCTGGACCCTGAACCAGAAACCCCTAAACCCGAAACCCTGAACCAGAAACCCTAAACGCGAAACCCTAAGCCCTAAACCCGAAACCCTAAACTCTACAACCTTTTCAGAGCTGACACGCTTCGGAGGGCCAGGCCTGCTTACCCTCGTCAAACTCCTGACCCCAAAGTGGCTTTGGGGCTGAGGGCTTGTAGGGTTTAGGGCTTGTAGGGTTCAGGGCTTGCAGGGTTTAGGGGTTCAGGGTGGCGTTTTGGATTTTTGGGGCCCAGGGCCGCAAAACACACTGGCAGTCAGCGCAAGGGCCGGTGATGAGGAGGATGATCATGTGGAACTAGCTTTAGGGTGTATAATGTAGCGGCCTTAATAATTAGAATAGGGTTTTGGGCTCCCTTGTAGTATAATCATAATAAGGAACCCTATAAGGAATATTATAGGTAATGATTTAAGCTTCTATATTAGCACTGCTATCCGGGTTTCAGAGAGTGCATGGAATGAGCTTGGGAAAGCGCAAGGACTAAGCAATCAGAGCTCTTTAAAAGGAACCCTTAAAGGAACCCTAAACTCTAAACCCTGAACGGAACCCTAAACCCTAAACCCTTAAAGGAACCCTAAACCCTGGCCCCTATATTCTAGAACCCTGCTATAGATTCACAATAGATCCCTCATAGAGAGCTGAGGGCGAAGCTTCGGGTTGAGGGCTGCTCTTTCAAAGAGCCCCAGTGGAAGGAATGCTCCGAAGTCTTAGGGTTTAGGGTTTAGGGAGCTTAGGGTTTAGGGTTTATTTTTCAAAGAGCCCCAGTCGAAGAAATGCTCCGAAGTATGAACTGGAGTTGAGGGACTAATGTAGGGGCCTTCATAATTAGACTCGGGTTTTTGGGGTACTCTATACCATAGTTATAATAAGCAACCCCCAAAATAGTATTGGTAATTATTAAGCCCCTATATTAGGGTGCTGGGGTTTAGGAAGACGATATTGCAATAGATGCGAGGCATCATCTAATATGTACGTTCGTTCGTGCAAGCACATGATGAAACGACAAGAACCAGAAGAGCAGAGCTTTACGCAATTGCCGGCTAAAGGCACTTGAAGCTTCGTACTTGCAGTTTTGAATGTGCAGAGTTGTAGGGCTTCGGGCCCCGAATCCCGGTACCGGGAGAACTTCCAGCTTCTGTAGCAAAACCTTGCTGTTTCTACAAGCTCTCCCTGGCCAGGCAACAGCTGACCCCTTCGAGCTTTACAAGAAGTTTGGCATCCCTTGTAATTTGCCTTTTTATAAACCCTTGCCGAAAAGGGTTATGTACAACACAGGATGTTGCGCGAGAGTAAGGGCAACGGTTACCTTGGTTGCTGAGTTCATAAGCCCCCCAACAGTGTTCACTTTTAGTTGTATAGCGGGTAATATTACCCCAAGAAGTGTAAGGTGTATCCACTCAGCTACTAAGGTTACTATGAGGGATACAGTACTATACCGTGACGCGTGGCACCCACCACGCCCGTGCTGAGTGCTGAGCCCGGTGAAAGGATCAAGCACGCCGGCACGAAGTATTGAACAAACAAAAAATTGGTTGCCGGTTTGGGGACTAAGGCCAATATGTTGGGTCTGAATAAATCGAATAGGTTTTGTGGGTATATGATAGCATATTCATATTCTGGAAATTCTAGGCACAGTGCTTCAAGCTAGTCAGGCCATGTCAGGCCCCTTTTTTCATGATGCACTACCTGCGGCGATATCAAGCAACGTGACACCACCAATAAAACAGGCAAGGAGCACACGCTTAGGGGCTGGTTACCCCTAGCCCAAAAAAGGTCAACATTTTCAATTATGGAAGAAGGCCAGGGTGTTTTTTTTTTGTTGTGGCCCCTTTTTGCTCGTGCCCCGCGTCATTGGTTTCTAGAAAATTTTTTGCTGTCGGCCCCGGGTGTGCAAAGAGTGTTTTTTTTTGTTGCGCTCCGTTGGGCGCCGCGACCTTTCGGCGGGGCCAGCGCAAAAAAAAAACAC